>JAMKQA010001002.1:0-24019 GCA_024699735.1 Posidonia australis | reverse complement strand
AAACCCAACAAACAAAACTAAAATCCATTCACCAAGCATCAAGATACAAAATCACAAAGGCAGAAGGGTCAAAACGACCCAAAACGCAACCACTGGCATAAATGCCCATAAATGCTCCATAAATCCTCAATAAATCACAATAAATTCTAGGAAAGGAAATTTACCTTGATTTCATGCAATCCTAGCATTTTCTATGAATTCCATGCTCTCTATTGCAAGGAGTGGAGATGCGTACCTGAGAAATGCTTTTGGAGATCCTCGGCTGACTCCGGCGCAACCACGGCCACGAGGCACTCCACGCGAGCTCCTCGCACCACCACGAGAAACCACAGCCCTCTGCTTCACTCCCTTGACCTCTTCCTCTCTCTCTGTCGGCACGTGCGTGAAGGGAATGCAGGGGAAACAAAGGAGGTGGGGGGACAAGTGGAAAGGAAGAAGGGGAAGGAGAAGGGAAGAGAAGGAGGAGGAAAAGTGGGGATGAGGAGAAAGAAGGTGGGGGAAGGTGGAGAAGAAGCGCACCGCCGAAGAGGAGAGGGATGGAAGAAGAAGGAAGGAGAAGAAGGCAATGGGTGGCGAGGAGAGGTGCAGTGCAGTGCGGCTAATAAAGCCTAAGCCTAGAGTAGCTGAAAACGTGCGCACCTGTGCATCTCAGCCACCGGCACACTACACAGCAGCCAACCGCTAGCCACCACCAACGAGGCCAACTGCAAGCCTCAACCACCAGCCCACACACAAGCGGGCCCCATGGGGACCCCACACCAGGCCCCACAAGCACAATGCCACAATGCACAGTGCCAAACCACGCACAGGGACAAGCAAATGGAAGCCAGCCCACGAGGCCCAAGCCCAAAAGCACAAAACCACACAACGGGCCTCGGAATAGTAACACCCGTCCAGGAATAAAATTCATAAAATGTAAATAATTACAAAATGAATTTTATGGGTGTTACATCCTAACCCCCTTAAAAGAAGATTTCGCCCTCGAAATCACTAGGCGAAAAGATACGGGTACTGGGCTAGGATGGCTTCCTCACGTTCCCACATGGCCTCCCTGGCTCCATAATGCCGCCACCGCACCAAGACCAGCGGAATCACCTTATTCCGCAGCACCTGCTCCTTGCGGTCAACAATCTCGATGGCATCCGCCACAAAGGACAGATCTTCTTGGAGCCCTCCTGGTTAAACTAGGATCACATGAGAAACGTCAACCAGGCACTTCCTCAACATGGAGACATGTAACATGTCGTGCACGGACGACAACTCTGATGGTAGATCCAATCGATACGCAACCTCACCGATCCTTTGGGTGATCTGGTACGGGTCAATATAGTAAGGAATCAACTTGCCATGCTTCCCGAACTGCATCACAACCTTGGTCAGCGACACCTTCAGAAACACATGGTCTCCCACCAGAAACTCCAGCGGTCTCCGCCTCCTATCGGCATAGCTCTTCTGCCGACTCTGTGCAGCCTGCAACCTGCTTCGGATCAAATCCACCTTGTCCGCATATAGCTACACAAGCTCAGGACCAACCAACTACCGCTTGCCCACCTCGCTCCAGCAAACCGGCGATCTACATGACCTACCTTAGAAGGCTTCGTACGGCGCCATCCCGATGCTCAAGTGATAACTATTGTACAGTGCCACGGGGACCCCACACCAGGCCCCACAAGCACAGTGCCACAATGCACAGTGCCAAACCATGCACAAGGACAAGCAAATAGAAGCCAGCCCACGAGGCCTAAGCCCAAAAGCACAAAACCACACAACGGGCCTTGGAACAGTAACACCCATCCAGGAATAAAATTCATAAAATGTAAATAATTACAAAATGAATTTTACGGGTGTTACACATGGTGTCACCAATCAAAGGAGTGATGTGGTTCGGAAAGAGAGGCAAACTGAGCCCCAAATATATTGGACCATACCAGATTACTAAGAGGGTTGATGAAGTGGCATACATACTAGATCTGCCTCTAGAATTGGCTAGTGTACACAGCACCTTCCATGTGTCCATGTTGAGGAAATGTTTGGACGATGTGTCCCAGGTTATACTAGTGCAACCGAAGGAGCTACGTGAGGACCTGTCTATGATTGAAAATGCAATCTAGATATTGGAAAGGAAAGAGAAAGTCCTCAGGAATAAAGTGATTCCATTGGTGTTGGTTTAGTAGCAACATCATGGTACAAAGGAGGCTACTTGGAAGCATGAGGTGGACATTCAGAGACAGTACCCCTACTTGTTTTATTAGAGATTAATTTTGGGGACGAAATTCTTATAAGGGGGCAAGGTGTGACACCTAGACCTGATTATCCATTTTTAATTGTAAATCATGTAATTAATTGTAATATTATATAAATGGTTAATTAATGGATAATCTGTTGTTTCTAGTATGTATGGAGGTTTGTTGGCTTTCTGTGCACTTGTTGGTGGTTGTGGGAACAATGTAGAGTCTGATCAATGGATGCAAAGTTGCCTCGATTTGTGTGGCCATCCTTTTCTCCTTTCTCTTTTCCTTTTCTTTTCTTTCCTCTCTCCCCACCCATCATGTGTGAGACTCCTCCTCCTTCCCGATCTTTTCTTCCTTCTTTCTTCTCTCCTCACCCATGCTAGCACAGAAAACCTATGCCGTCCCATCCCCTCTGTCGCGAGGGTGATGGAGCCAGAGGTCGATGTGATGCGGGGAGGAGAAGGAGATAAAGAGGAAGGGGAGCCGAAGGGAGGAGGCAAGTGGAGGGGAGGCGAGTTGACCTGAGGGAGGAGGAGAACCAATGTTGCCTGGGAGAGGGAGTGAAGCCAGAGGTGTGTGCCGTGCTATGGTTGCGCTGGAGATCGGCGAAGGTCGTGGGGACCATCGTAGCTCGATGGAGTTCGACTAGGTACGCACCTCTCACCTTCCCCTCTGTTCTTCTCTTTTGGGTAGGGAATTAAAGATACCTAAATGCATGCTAAAATGGGAAAAAATGTGAAATGGGTTGGAAATTGAATATATTACGCAGATATGTTGAGATCTTGAGATTTAATGGTGTTTTCATTGGGTTAATACATGAGAATGCCATATGTGTTTTAAGGAGAATATCTAAACATGTTGCCTTTGAGAATTTATATTTTGATGCATGGTGAATGGATTTGTAAATGGTTTAAGAGGTTTTGAAGTAGACTTGAAGGTCTACACCCCACGTTTTATACATGATTTTTCATGTGTGTTTGATGGGTCCGCCCTGCACTCCCAAGGAGGAGAAGAGTCGAATGGCTGAAGTTGGGTCGTTTTCTGCAATCACAGGAAATAGCATACCGAATTGAATTCGGTATGCCAATTTGCTGCCCAGTTATGCTCTGTGCCACTGATTCAAACAACCGAAAGGTTTCGATTGGCTGAGTTAGGGGATTTCGGATGACCAACGAAAGGATTGGTCGCCCGTATTTGACTCAGAAAGGGGAATTTGACAGAATTCATATGACTATGCAATTTTGGTCGACCAAATTCAGGTAGTTCTAGATGACTGGTTGTTTTTAGAAGACTGAGTTAAGGGATTTCGATTGACTGATTATGGTTCGATATACCAAACTAGACCCTTGACCCATATGGACAAATGTATTTGGAAAGTGAAAAATAAGTGGTTTAAATGGATAATGGATAAGTTTTAATGAAGTTTTCCATATGTGGATGGCATGGAGGAATATAGAATTCAATAAATGAAATTGAATATCGTTTTGGGCCTTGAGGCCCCAAAAATGAAAGAAATTGATAGGTGTTTGGTTTGATGTGATTTTTGGGCATGAGACCCAATAATAAATATGAATGCCTGGTTTTTGTGTGATGTTGAGTCTGGGACCCAAATGGAGGGTCATGATTGGCTTGGAAATGATTCCCTACAAAGAAAAGGCAAAGAGTAATGGTTTTGAAAAGAATACCCAAGAATTTTAAAAAGAAAATGATATTGTGTTTTGGAGCTACGAGGGGTTGGTGTCAGCAATGTGGTAGGAGTATAAGATTGCAATGAAGTCAATTGTTAGACACGACTGTGGTTGCCAATGTGAAACCACGAGGGTTGGTGTTGATAATTCGGTTTGGAACCAATTGTCAGACATGACCACGATTACCAAGTTTTGAGACAGTGTAGGTTGAGACTAGGTGTATGAATATAGGTGTTCGGGTCACCGATGGGACGTCAGGAAAAGACATATTCCCGTGCATATGAAATAAAATTAAGGCCTGTTGCTTGGGACGGTGTCCTCCACATGGGAAACTTCATCATGGTAGTGTAGGGAGGTAACGAATATGGTGTCTCACCTACTGCTTGTGTGCCTAGTTACCTATGATCAAGATAACACTAATAAGAAAAGTAGAAATAAGATGTGTGGTTTAGCTAGATTTAGACCTGTGCCTTGTCTTCAGATACTAGCGATAAATGAAGATTATGTTTTAACCAGTTGCCAGCTAATGTATATGGTTTTGTTTATGAGCTCGGTGAGGCCTTGTGTTTTAGACTAGATCTAGTTGAGAAGGTTGATTTCTTAGAATGCATAAAAAGGTTTTAAAGATGCATAAGTTGAAAAAAGAACATATGAGCTTTTGAAAAGGGTATGTTTTGGGAAAGAGACCCCAAGTGTTTTAAAATGAAATGATGTTTTGAAATGGATTTTGAAAACCACATTTTGTAATAGTCTAGGATTGTGTTTTCTCATTGTATTGTCGTGATTTTTTGTGTGGGGCACATATTAGGTGACTTAATTGTCACTCATGCGTGTTTTGTTTGGTTTTCAGGTGCAGCTAGTGTAGTCCAGTTCCGGTGCCTGTGTAGGGGCCACTAGCCACACAATGTTCCCGAAGGTGAGCATTAGTTGGTTGTAGTTGTTTAATTAATGTTGTAATTATTGTTTTTGCTTGTGATACTATGATTTAGCTAGCGTATCTGGGTTCAGGGCGTTACATATGTTGTACGTATGCATGTATAGGTCGATCCCATAAAGAATAGTGAATTCTATATTTTAATTTTAGTTATCAAATTATGATGGAAGATATGAAGATGGAATTAGAATTTAATGAAATAAAAGGAAACATAATGATTTTTATACTTGAAATTATATGATGAAGTCTAGGATTTTGAATTCACTATGCAATTAACATAATGATCAACTAGTTCACTCTCTCTCCCTTTTCAATCTCAAAAACCAATGTAAAGAATTCTACTCTAACAAGCATAGCCTATATGGAACACATGATAGACTATCAAGTACACGAATAGAAAAACAAAAGCATGACTTAATTAGATGATAACATAATATAACTACGATAACACACATGATTCCTAATTTGCTCTTTCATAAGATTAGGCTAAAATGATATACTCAATATTAGCATATCAAGGTTTGTCGAAATAACTGGAAATCAATGTCGTGTTAGTCTAGCATTGTAACATCTATGCCTGATTTTCCCTTTAATATAAACCATGGAATTTCCTGTATTATTTGTATATGGTTTGTTAATGGTTAATCCAGGTTGTGTTTGTTGGCTGTGGTCTCTCCCTGTGCTTTGTGCTCTTGGTTTTTCCCTTGTGGTGTGACTTCTTTGGCTTGTGGGTCTGTTGATGCAATTGGGACCCATGTTTGGGGGTGAGACCCATTTGAGGTTGGACCTGGTCAATGAAGCCTAACCCCATGTGACTTGAGCCTCTCCTTTTTCCCAGTGACCACTGACCTGTTCCCCTACTCGCGAGGCCTGGCGGGAGGGTTGCTCGTCCCGTCCCTTCAACGACAGGGAGGCTGGCAGAGGGGCCGACGAGATTCTGAGGGATGGCAGGCATGGAGGTGGCGTTAAAGGGAGGCATGGAGTGTGGTGGAGAAAAGATGAAACCAGAGAGAGAGCGAGTGCAGAGGCTGGGAGCAAGCTGCAAGCCGGAGGAAATCGCGTGAGCACGGGCGAAGGCCGGTGTCGTGCATCACCGGAGCTCGAGGGCAGGAGAGGCTTGTCAAAGACAGGTATGCGTCTCCCCTCCTCATTCCTTTCCCAATTACGGCATGTTGAGTTTATGGGATAAATCATGAATAATGAAGTAGAAATCATGCAAAAATCGGGATAATGTTGTGAATGAGATGAATAATGTGTTTGTGAAGATATCATGTTGATTCATGGATGTTTTGTGGGATTTTCGGGGGTGTTCTTGATGCAAGCTACAGTGATTCCACATGAGTCTTATGCCTTTGTGAATTTGTATAGAATAGTATGCTTAATGGTTTTATGTTTGGATTGAGGGGTTTTGAAGTAGATTTGGAGGTCTACACCCCATGTTTTACTTGTAATTTTTGTGGTGATTTAGAGGGGTCTGCTCCTTACTCCCACTTTGGGGAGAAGAGACGATGGTGGCTGGGGAGGTTTTCTGCAATCACAGAAAATAGTATGCCGAAATGCACCCAGGTGGGTTCCCTGGACCACTGATTTAGACGACTGAGGGAAATTTGGTCGACCGAATCAGGGGATTTCGGACGACCGGATGATTTTGGTCGACCATTTTGGCAGGGAATTGATAAACTAACAGGGATTTAGAATACCGAAATATTTTGGTGGACTGAATCAGGGATTTTCTGTTGATTGGGTCCCTATTCGGTATACCAAATCAGGACCCAGGACTATATTGAGAAATGCTTTGTAAAATGTTAATAAATTTAGATAAACGCATGATAAATGTAAGAGATGCATGGAAATGATTTATGAGATATTGCATGTAAACATGTTGTTTTAATGATGTTTTCCATAAATTGTGAAACACGATTTATGTGGGATAAATGTGCACCCATGTGATGGGTGAATGCATGTTACAATGACCATGAATGAATGATTGGGTTTTTGAGAACCATTGATGAAAATGTGACGAATAATGTGTGAGATTTATAAATAATTTTATGAATGAAAAATGGTTTTGCCAAATGTTTTGAAAGGAGAAACTGCATGATGTTTTAAAGAGATTTCTGAGATTTGTAGGAACCACAATTAGACTAGGGCTTACCAACAGGGGTAGTGAGACCTCTAGAGATGTCGGGATGTGTCCTTGGTTGTGGTTGCCAAGTTTGCGGTCCGGGGTAGGTGCCTCAAGACTATGGTGGTACTGTAGGAACCAAGGCATGGTAAACCTGGACTACCCTCAGTGTCGGTGCTGGTCGGGTCTGGGGTTAGAGTCCCCAAGTGCTCAGGCACTAGGGCGTCATGAGGACGCACTCCATGCTTCTACCAGTGAGGGTACATTTGAGGCTGCGGCCAGGGTGATTGAACTCCAGCGCGGGGTGGTTCACCGCGGCATTGCAGTGTGGGTGTGGTGACATGGAATCCTCACCAGCGGCTTGTGGCCAGGTCGATCGCCTATGGCCAGGGTGATGCGACCAGTTTTGAAATAAGAAATGTGGATTTCTGTTGGACTAGTTTCTAGCCTTGATTTGTGATGAATGGTATTATTGGATTAAATGCTGCTTTGGGCTGGGAAACTAGATGTAATGGTTGCTTTTCTTAAGTTGTGCATAAAGATTTGTTAATGATCATTAGGTTTTGAAGGAAAAATAAAAGAAAGTTTTGAAATGGCATCCTTTTCGAAGTCTTTTCTAATCGTGTGTGTCGGTTTTGGTGATTGTGGTTTTCTCGAGATTTTCTAGCGGATGTTTTGCAGGTTTTGTCACTGATGCGTGTTTTCCTTCTTTCCTTGTTTCAGCTACTCAAGAGTAGGTGCAGTCTAGTCTGGTGCATCATTTTTGAGCCACTTTTGCCACTCACAGGTCTGGGTGTTTAGTTTTATTTATTTAATTCTGTTATTTAGATTCTTCTAGCTACATATAGGGTAGTTCCTATACTGTTTTGTAGCATGGGGGTGTTACAAGCATATATGATCATGACATGAAACACAAGAGAGAAGAGATCAAAACTAATTATACCATCATGAAATTACCATAGCTTCATCTAATCCTAGAAAAGAAATTTAGCATGTGATTAAAGGGAAACAAAAATATAAAGAAGAAGGAAATATAAAAATAAAATTAATAATGTTGATCATTCAAATCTGATACAAGCAACTTCCAGCACTCAACTCTGTAGTTGGAGAAGCAGCCCTAGAGAAGAAGTATACAAAGTACAAGATGATCTCTCCCCAAAACAAATTGAGTCTATTTATAGACTGACAAGTTTAATCCCTACTCGGAAGCAAATCTACTATGCAATTACAATTTCTTAGATTTGGAAACAAATAAGGAAGAGAAATATTTCGAAAATCTTGGAGTATCAGTGATGACCTTTTCAAAATTTTGATTCCATTTAGTTGTCCACTATATCTTGATGATCTGATCATACATCTAAAAATATTCTTTGGAGATTTTATTCTGCAATCTTTGCAAATCTTTTAGAGATCTCAATTTATTCTTCTAGAAGCTATCCCATTTTGCACATTTTCCCCTACATTTATTCCAAACCTAAGTCTCTGCATTCATTGCATAAAACACCCTCGAGAAACATTATTTATATAAAAAATAGATAAATATGGGATATGAAACATGTAACAATAATATGCTCATCACATTCATGTACATGTGTGCCATTCATGCCACAACTATCATCCATGCATTCATTTAATCATTTTTGCTTGTCTTTTACAGGGCTCGAGTCGCACCTAATTGAGCATTCTTGGGTTGTGTTTGCTCCTTATCCTTGCATATAGTTTTTGATTGTCCCATTCATTGCTTGTTTGTCTATATTTTCTCCTACACCAAGGAGGATCCACCCTTTAACCCTTTTTCTTCCATGGATTTTGGGATTATCAGTTAGATTTGCCTCTCTCATTCGCTCGAAATCTGTCCCTTTTTCTAGGCACCTTCACATGGATCGCTCCCTTGCTTAGTTGCCTTTGTCTCCTTTCCACTTGTGGCACTTCAAGTCGAGGCATAGGATCAGCCTGCAAGTTCCCTTGGCATCGATGGACTAAACTATCATGTGTCTCTTCCACCTTCTTGTCTTCCAACCCTGTCTTTTGCACTTGCATCTGTTGTCCCTCTCCCTAGTCGATCTCCTTCCCTACCTCAGGAACCATCTGTGGTGTCTCATGTTGGGACATCACCTCCCTCACTAGGGACATCCTTGTGCCCTCCTTTAGCACTTCTTTTCCTTTGCCCATGGGTTCGTCTTCTGGTCATCATGTTGAGGGGTAGAAAGCCTACCTCTTATGATGTCTCCTTCTTGAAATATAAGAAATGAGAATGATCCTTATGCTTGAAGCACAATTCATCCCTTGCCCCAACTCTCCTATCACTCCTCCTTCGATAGTCCAATCTGATCCTAGTGTGCCTGCATTAGAGTCTCTTGTGTCCTTTCAATCCATTACCCTTACTACCTTATCCTAGTAGGTTGAATCCATGTCTCTGCTAGCTCAACGATGTAGGCCCTAGCTCAAGCCATGAAGAGCCAGCTATCTACTATTGCAACTCCATCCCTTGCTCTTTCAGCACCTATTTTGGTCGTGCCTTCTAGTTTTCCTACACCCTTCATGCCTCCTACTCCTTAAGAACTGCAGGAGTGGAAACACCCTCAACACCAACCTTGAGATTTTACACCTTTGGGCGAGTCACTCAGCTCTTTCCTCCCCAAGGTCGCCCATCTGTTGACATTCCCTAAGGTTCGTGCACCACTTGATCCTCTACCAAGGTGGTATAACCCAAGTTTGTTCTGTTGCTAACATCATGCACTAGGTCATGGGACAAACACCTTTTACTCTTTGAAATGCGCAATTTAGGACCTCATCGATGCCATAATAGTCAAGTTCCCTATCCCTACACAACCTCCATCTTCCACTCCCAATGCACAATCTTAGTGTGTGGTTGCCATAGCCCTTCATGGTGTTCAAGATCGAAGACCGCAACAGAAGTCTCTGCATCAGCCTAAGGGATACATCCCTATGGTTGAGTCCCACAGTTTGATCCTTCCCTTGGTTCGACCCTTACTGAAGGAGCCAACCTTGCGTTCGTTGCCTAGCTTGCTCCCTAAGTGGTATGACCCCACCACTTATTGTGATTTTAATCATGTCAACGGACATGCAATAGACTAGTTCCTGACCCTAAAGGATGCTGCCTAGAACTTTATTGATGATAGGATCATTATTGTCAATGTTGTTGGGCAGATTTCATTAGAAAGTGATGCATTTAGGGTCAACCGTTCTCCTTTTGGCTCTCCTGTTGTGCCCTCTCTTGACCTCACTTCTTGAGTGGCACCAACTCTCATTGTTATCCCATCTTTCTAGCCTCCCTTGTCCCTGGGTCAATTGGAACAACTCTACAAGGATGGGAGAGCACATGATCAAAGCCACTAGTGTAGCACTCGCAACACTAGCAACGTTGGAGCAGTTCTAGCACCTTCATGCTTAGGTCGTTGTGACATAAGTCCCTCCCACCTTCTTTTTGCTTGCATAGTCTTTTGTTTTAGGTTTACCTATTTTGTGCTTTCTTGCCATAGTTAAAATATATAAAAAATATAAAATCCTAGAATGCCAAAAAGAATATATGCTTTTGCTTTTGTTGCATGCTGACCTCATTTCTAACTTCTCAAAAACAAAAATCAAATATAACAAAAATGACAAAAACATGCTCTTCTGTTTTGCTAGCTTTCGATTTTTATGTTTTCTTGAAAGCAAAAATCCATAAAAATTACAAAACCCTCAAAAATCCAAAAATATGCTTATTACTTCTTTAAAATCCAAAAAAACCATAAAAAATAGCAAAATCTTGAAAACTCAGCTTTGAACAATAAGTAGTGTTGAGAGGATGCCCAGCATCAACGATTCTATAATGCCCTTTGCACTAGACAACAGTACCAGTACTACCCAACTATTAAATAAAGCTAAATTAACTAGAATTAGTAATTAAATAATTTAAGCTAACTACCCAAAACTTATGTGAGGCTAGGTGGCTTCGAAATTAGCATCAGAACTAGATTGCACTTTTACCTATGCACTTGGAACAAAACACAATAAAATCACATGTCACACTATTGTCACCTAGTATGCACCCCCAAGACATAAACCGAGCAAAACCCTAAAGAACTACCAAAAGAACGAAGAAACACGAATACCGAATAGCCAAACAGAAAAATGAAAAGTCCATTTATAAATCATGTCTTTTCAAAACTTTGTTATCATTTTCCTTGAAATTTCATGCATCTTTGCAAATCACTATTTTTCATGCATCTCGAGAGGTAAATCCTCAACTAGAGTCCAGCCTAAAACATAAATTAATTCATATCTCAAATCACAACAATACCATGGCTAAAAACTAGCTTAAACCACAAGTCACAGCATAGCTAGAATCTGGCTTAAAACCATAAGCCAAACCACAGTTTGATTCTAACTCAAAACCACACTCAGTACAAACAAAAATCTGTCGTATTACCCTAGCTATAGGTGACCGACCTAGCCACAAGCAGTCGGTAAGGCTCCAACCCTAACACTACTGCACTGTCATAGTGAACCACCTCTTGTAGAAGTTCAACTGTCCCAGCTATAGCCTGGGTCGACCATCAGACCCAACTAGTATTGGCAGTAAAGGTAGTCTAGGTCTACCATTACCCTAGGTCCTGTAGTACCACAACTCACAGTCACAAGGCTCACTCCTCAGATCAAACTTGGCAACCACAGCCTAGGACACATCTCCAACCACTCAGAGGTCTCAATAGCCCTCATTGATACAGTTTACTGGCTTACATGGTTATTACAAAACCTCGGAAAAATCCTTTTAAAACGCATGCATCTCTTTTGAGAACCTTTTCAAAACTTTATCATCATCAAAGCCATTTTCCAAGTATTTTCTAACCATTTATTATCATTTATCATAGTAAAATCATTGAATGTGTTATACATTGTCTACTGAGATATTGAATTTTGCACTAGCTACTCATGATAGATGCTTGCACTACTCACTCGTGCCATAGGCTCGTGCAACACCCTTGCATTGGTAGGTTGTGCCTACTAGTCGCGCTATAGTTTTTATAGAAAACCGACAAAAACTCAAATAGTGAGGAAACCTACTGAATCTTTGTAAAATCATTGGTAATCCATAGAAAAGTTGTAATGACCTAGATTTGGAAGTGGTGTTTTAGGCCAGATAAATAGGTGGGATTTGGGTGTGTTGGGCGTTGGGGGCCCCAATCCCAATGTTAGACACATTCTCAGTAGTGTCTTACGCTTGGATTGTAGGTTTTTGGCCCATTGGTGTTGTGTGGTTTAGGTGTTGTACTGGTCCTTGTAGGAGTTTTGTGGGTTTGTTCTGAGCTATGGAGTTTCGTTGGCATGCTTAGGTGGTTGGTCTCTGGTAGCATGAGTCACGTAGACATGAGAAGTCGTGTGGTTGGGTTTCATGCTATGCTTGTTTCCCTTTCTTTCTTTTTCTCTTTTTTCTCTTTTTCTCTTTTCTATCCTTTTTCTCTCTCCTCCTAGTTGCCCCCACCTATGCCTTCCTCCTCTTCTCCTTCTTCATCACTCCACTTCCCCTCCTTCTTCTTCTTCCTCTTCACGTTAGAGAGATGAGAGGGAGATGAGAAAGGGTGATGAGAGGGAGATGAGAAAGGGTGATGAGGGGGAGATTTTGAGAGGGGGAGAGATGAGGGAGGAAGATCAGAGAGAGGGAGACAAGAGAAATGAGTGAGAGAGAGAGAACTTGGAGGTGGCAGACGAGATTGCTACCATTGTGTCGTCGTAGCTGTTGTCACACTGCTGTGTTCGTCGTCACGGGGAGGAGGCGAAGACCCAGAACTCATGGCTGGAGGAGTTACGTCGTCCGCGTGGTTGCCACCTTGCCTCCAGTGCAAGGTACACGTCCCTGTAGAATTTTCCCTTCTTGCTGAATTTGATGCCTAGGGGCATGATAGCGTGAATTGCATGTGTGTGTATGCTTGGAATGCGTGTGATGGTGATTTATTGTGGCATTTATGGTGATTTATGGCGGTTGTTGGATTTTGGTTCCTTTCCGACATTTCTCTTCTTGGAAATTGATTTCTTCTTTTGTGGTGAATGGATTTTGGTTTTGTTTGTTGGGTTTTGGAGTAGACTCAAGGGTCTACAACAAACATTTTGAATGCAATTTTTTGTAGTCGTTTTGTAGGTCCACCTCTAGCTCCCACTTTGAGCAAAATTTTTGGTTCTCTAGTTTCTGGGCTTTCTAGCTTCTGACAAAATACCTAGGGCACAGGCCATATGTGCAGTGCACATGTGTGGGTTGGCTAGGGGAATTTTCTACATCTCTAGTTCAGGGCTCTATTTGAGTTCTAACAGAGTACCTAGGGTGTGGCCCGTATGCGTGGTGCACATGTGTGGGTTTGGTAAGGATTATTTTGGGTATTTTCTGTAATTTTGAGTATTTAGAACCCATGAGGATAATCAGTAGAGAGGAATTAGTATTGACCTAGAATGAATTAGCAAGTGTCCACCTCAGGTGTAGGTAGAATAATAAACTATAGAACTTAGTAATTCTAAGCTTTCCCCTTTAATGGTGTAGATTGGACATTAGGATTTATAATCAACCCTAGGATTAGATGATGGACCATTTTGGGTGTGGTGCATTGAATGGGGCATTCAGTGGCACTATTCTGGGTGTTTGAGTTGATCTAGCTGTGCTCCTGAGGGACATGATCTAGTAGTTGTGCTCCCGAGGGCATTTAGTGGCACTGTTCTGGTGTTTTGTGCTTGTTTTGGTGGACCAATATGGTAAAGGGTCGTGTTGTCCGAACCAGGGTATGTAGGCCACAGTGCTGGTTGGTTGAGCACGTCGCTTAGGTTGAGGTTAGAGACAAAGAGGCCAAGTTGTGTTCATTGGATCTTTGAGGTATGATACTCTTGGATTGGTGTTTCAAGACCAAGGCTGAGGTCTACAGGACGTGGCTGGCTGGGCATGGAGGGATGACATTCTATTGTCCATGGTGTTGAGGCCCAGGGTACTGTCTGACCCTAGTATATCGTGACAACGGACCTAGGGGGTATGAATCCTTTAGGTAGCTCCATGATATGCCGTATAGTCTAGGTACCTAGACTTGTAGATGTTGGCTGAGCTCAAGCGTGAGGAACCCCGAGTAGCTCGGAGCATTGTGTTGAGGGCACTATAAGGAGGTGTACCTTGTAAGGACCAGTACGGGTTGGACACATGGCTCGTAGTTGGTTGCGTCCTAAAAGACCAAGATCGCTTCCCCAATAGGGGTTGGCTTTATTGAGGGTTCTTTAGGATGGAGAATCATGGGACGGTGATCGCTCCAACACAGGGTGGCTTCACCGTGGTAGTGTAGATACTATTGGTCGCGCATGGGTGGACTGTGTATGGCTAGTGTTGTCTGTTTGGTGCAGGGCAGTTCAACACACTGTTTGTGCTTGTGATTTGTGTGGAGTCCTGGTTCAGGGAATCAGGCTCTGAGTCTAGAGGCTGTGGTTTGGTGCCTATTGAGGAATAGTGTTTTAGGAGTGGTGGCCTTGTTGTGTTGGCAGTAGAGGCTCCATGGCTTGGTGTTTTGCTTGGGTCTAGAGGGGACCTTGTTGTGCAAAGTAGAGGCATTATAGTTGTGCTTTGGTGTGGTTTTTGGGGTTGATTTGCCAAGAGTGGCCATCATAAGTGTGCATAAAAGATTTTGAAAGAGCATGCACATGGTTTTGAAAAGGAAAGGAAAAGATTGGTTTTAATGGCATGGTTTTGAGTTTTGCTGCTTTCTAGACAGTGGTGAGCTACCTAGGTTTGGTGTTGTGGTATCTAGGAGGGGCACATGTACTTGTTTTCTTGTGGCATTTGTATGCCCATTTTCTCGACATGGTGTACCGAGTTGTTAGGTAGAGGTGTGTGTTGGGTGAGTGTTTGAGTGGTCACTCATGTGTGCTTTATTTCGTGTGTTTTGTTAGGTGTAGGATAATAGTTGTTGGTTGCTATTGTACATAGAAGGAGTCACGTCGCCACACATCAGGGATCCTGGTGGGTGTTAGTTTAGTTTTATTGTTGTTGTTTATTAGTTTGATTTCCTATTGAGAGTACTTAGCCTTACCCACATTATTAGTGTAATTGTTCTTTAATAATAAAAATAAAAATAATTAAATGGAAAATTGTAGCTAAGTTAAATGGTAGCAACTTGGGGGTCGTTACAAAAGACATACATTTACTAAACATGCCATATTATTCATTTTTATTAATCCTAAGCATGATTCTAGGAAGAAAATGAGGGGGCAACACGTACACAGTGAAGTTTGCTAGCGATTCCTCCTCCACTGAGCCACTCTAGCGAGTTGTTCCCCCAACAAAACAAGCCTTCACCTCCAACGACGATACTCCCTTAGTGGAGGTCCTTCTCCGATGATGGCTCACCTTTGGCGGTAGAGATCTAGCAGAACATAGTCTCTCTCACCTCACCTCTCTTCTCTCTCTGCTCTTTTCCCCTCTCTCTCCCTTTACTTTTTCTTGTGCCCAACGTAGGAGGGGGTCTTGGCACTTTTATAGAGCCTCCTCCACTGATGGCCTCTGGGTCCTCTGACGATGCAACTGACAAGGTAGCATGTAGGAAGGATGGCGCTAGCAGGTGGCAATAGCAATGCGAAACATAGGACAATGCATCAGCGACGTCTACTATATTTCTGTTACATTTATTGTATTCAGAACAGTGTGCCTGCAATTCGTGTCAGTAGAATTCGCTCATCAATTAGAACTATATCATCCACTAATAGAGTCACCTGAACATCATGCCTATAATAGTCACCTATTCTATTCATCTGACCTATACTAAATAGAGCCAAAGAGATACCACAAATCATCTAGGGAATAAAACACACATTAACAAGGTCTCCAATAACATTAAGTCTTAGCTTATCCAGATTACTTAACAAAATATCAATTACAAAGCTATATCATTTCTGGACTTTTGGATTACAATTCTGTGGTCAACCATGCTTATTACAAATTCAAAGGCAACACTTAGTTGAGTGATGCCATCTCACCACATGTGACTGAATGAGTGCGACCTAGATCAAATTAGAAAATCTCTTTAATTGCAATGCAAGATACAAGAACGAGATCAATCAAATCAAGAGAGTCCACTAGATATAGAGAGGACAGGTCAAGTAGAGCATAGTTGGAGGTTGACCCTACACTAAGTAGAAGCTGAGGGTGCACGTTGAATAACCGAACTCTTAACTCCTCATCGGGATTACAACCCTAAGAGGGTGAAGTAACTGCATATCTAAAAGAAATGAGAGCATGTGAGACAAAAGAAATGACAAGATATGTATCTTGGGCATAAAAGAAATATGAAGATAGAAGTTGAAGAAAGAAGGTGCCTATGAGAGGAGTGACCTGGACAAGCATCGAAGTCACCTTAACTACCAATTGTAGCACAAGATTTTTCTATCAGCACAATATGCATCAACTGGAGGGCCTGGCCTCACCCTTCAAACAAAGTAGCATGCTCAAATCCCTCTTGCAAGCAAACAACTCTACCTCCTTGGTAAGGTCAAATGCAAATCTAGTCACTCAGGAGGAGAAAAGAAATATCACTCTAAGAGCATCAAAAGTAGTACTCGGTCCCTGAGGAGATAGGATGGAGGCTAGAAAGCTACATCCAACACTTTTGCGACTCGCATGTAGTCGAAGGTTATACTCTGCAAAGCCAAGGTCTTGTCTAGAGCTACACCATAAGAGTGAGAATGAGAGCCACCAACCACAACTTGACATGGCATTGCTTGAGGATTAAAGAATCTCCTTAATCAGGAAGTGTAGAAGCATCCTCTCACCAATCAACTCCTTTAGGTCCAAACCCACCAAAAACACGATAACTACTTTAAGAATCAATCTTTCCTTTCTCCCTGTTTTCGAAAAACCAGGCCAAGGATGAGCACTTTTGAAAACCTAGCATATCTTCATCTTTGCAAAGCCCTTGCTCAGAGGCCCAATACTTTACCTATTTTATTCACACACCTCGTGGGTGATCTATGATGATCTACACGCTAGCAACTTACCTTTCCTTGGTAAATATCACATGCTTGTTTTGAGACCGTTGCACGGCCAAGAAGTGGGCCCATTAGCATCTCACTATTAAGGATATGTCAACTACCTTTTGCTATCATCTTTTGGATATTAAGGGTATGTTAGTTACCTTTTGGTATCATCCTTTTGATACTAGCTGCATGCTAGCTGCCTTTCGATATCATCTTTTTGATACCATGGGCATGTTAGCTGCCTTTTGGTATCATCCTTTTGTTACCAAGGGTATGTTAGTTGCTTTTTGGTATCATCCTTTTGATACCAGCGGCATGACAACTATCTTTTGGTATCATCCTTTTAATATCATGGGTAAACTACCTTTTGGTATCATCTTTCTGATACCAGGGGCATGATAGCTGCCTTTTGGTATCATCCTTTTGATATTAGGGGCATGTCAACTGCCTTTTGGTAGCATCCTTTTGATACTAGGTGCATGCCAACTGCCTTTTGGTATCATCCTTTTGATACCAAGGGCATGTTAGCTACCTTTTAGTATCATCCTTTTGATACTAAGGGTATGTTAGCTACTTTTTGGTATCATCCTTTTGATACTAGGAGTATGAAAGTTGTCTTTTGGTATCATCGTTTTGATAACATGGTAAACTACCTTTTGGTATCATCTTTTTGATATCAAGGTCATGTCAGCTACCTTTTGGTATCATCGTTTTGATACCAGAAGCATGTTAGTTGTCCTTTGGTATCATCTTGTTTTTTTGCTTTACAGGCTGACATCCCCAACTATTATGGGAATATCTTGGCACCTCTATCATACCTTTGGATTTGGTATTTCCATTGCATTTACGTTAAGCTGACATCCCTGACTATCACAGAATTGTCTTCAGACATTTGCCATACCTTTGGTTTTGGTATTCCTATCACATATGCATTGGGCTGACATCCCCAACCTTCACAAGATCATTTTTGGACCTCTGTCATACCTTTGGGTTTGGTATTCCCATCACATCTACGTCTGGCTGACATCCCCAACTATCACAAGATCGCTTTTAGAGCTCTGCCATACCTTTGGGTTTGGTATTCCTATTGCATCTGCTTTACAAGTTGATATCCCTTCTATCTGATCGACTACCATCACATCATCACTGCTTGCTTCTTTTTTTGGGTAGATATCCCTTCTATGTGGTCGATCTCTGTGACATCATCACTACTTCTCTTTTTAGGCTGATATCTACTCTATCTGGCCAACCACCATCACATTGTTGCTGCTTACTTTTCTTTTCAAGCTAACATCCCTTTTGTCTAGTGGATCATTGTCACAATGTCGTTGCTTGCTTTTTGGGTTGACATCTTTTATGTTTGGCTGACCATCACATTGTCATTGCTAGCCATCACATCATCATTGCTTGCTTTTTGGGCTGACATTCTTTTTGTTTGGCTGACCATAGTCACATCATCGTTGCTTGGTTTGTGAGTTGACATCCCTTCTATTTGGTCAACTACCGTCACATTGTCACTGCTTGCTTTTTATGCTGATATCCCCAACTATGTGGTCGGTAAGCTCATTGGTCTTGTAATGCCCCTCCTCTTTGGGTTGATATCCTCAATTATTCGGTCGACAAGCTTGTTAGTCTTGTCTGGTGTCTGATTTTGCACAAGTTTGAAAGGTTGTCATGCTCCTCTTCTTGGGTTGATTAGCCATCAACTTGTCAGCCAACATTGCATTGCATCGACATGAGCATCACATAATCTACATTGTAATAGCATTCAACATCACCACATCAGCATCACATGCATATCCTCAGCATCAAACACTTTACATTCAACATCTTTGCATCAGCATTGTGTACTTGATATCTACATTAGCATCACACATATCCCTAGCAGAGTACAAAACACGTTAGCATCAGTGTAGATATAGCATTGAAACTCACATCGTATCAGCATCACATTAGCAACCTTGCACTGGATTGCATTAGCATCTGCATTAGCATTTAGGAGTCATGACTTTCAGTAAATCCTCCAAATAAGTGACTCAAAGCCAACAGCAACACCTCCCACAGGCTTCTGGTAGAGTTTCTTATCAACCCTAAGCATTGGTCTTGCTTCCCATGACCTTGCTTAGGGATGGGCACCTGTAGACACCTTGATTATGAGGTTGGTTGTCGGCAAGCTCCTCTAGAAGAGCTTGCTCCAATTGCAACGAGGCACTACCTAGAACGACGAGCCTATCCTAGCACCACAAACTCTAGCCTCACGCAAAATACGAACCCAAGCCTCACCCACATGTAAACCCCAGCCTCACCTAAAAGGCAAACCCAAGCTTCACCCACTCGTAAACACAAGCCTCATTCAAAACAAACACCCAAGCCTCACCCAAAACATATACTCAAGCCTCACACAACATCGCATCCCAACCTTCAATTTCCAAACCTAAGATTTAAGGCCCTCATTGACTCCATGTCCCTATAAAATCCACTGTTCACTCATGCAACAGGGGGAGGCACCATTTCTTCACCACCACACCACTAGTCACCTCATCATAGTAGCCACCACCTCTTTAGCACCACTCATGGCCTCCTCTTCACTCACACAGCACAACCAGCACCTTTCCAACACCACTCATGGTCTCCACTTCCCGCACACAACATGACCACCAGCTCTCTGTCACCCCATAGCCCACACCCTACAGTAGCGACTACATCAACCTTGCCCATCAACATAGCCGCCTACGTAGGTCCCTCTCCCTTCTTGTCACACCGTTCCACCATCACACTTTTGTTCATACACCACCATCATTATCTACCTATGTCAACCTTTGTCTCTTTTTAAACCCAACAACAACCAACACCTAGCTCAATCCACAACCCACCATTGGCCTTCACCATCGCTGCAACAATGCTACTTCACCTTCTATGTCATGTTGTCCTTCACCTACTATGTTGGGTTCTCTTACACATCTGACTCCCACTGAGATACTCCCCCTGACATGCTCACTCTCAAGTTCATCTTTCTCCCTTTGGTCTTCTTCTCCTCCCTGCTTTCCTTTTTAAGCATCAACTGTGAGTGAGAGTGGAAGTGAGAGTGCTATGTTTGAGTGAGAAACCTTGATCCATCCATCATCTGCCATAACTCATCCACCATCCTCAACCATGATGTGGCCTGAGTAAGTTAGAGCATCATCGAAGTAGACCTAGAGCCGCAAGCCATCAAGCTTTGGAGGAAGCACATCTAGGGACACTAAACTAGGAAAGTCTCTAGTCTCTTCCTCTCCCTAACTACGTTAGTTGGCCTACATTTCCTATTCATTGGCTTTGGTTTCATCTATGTGTCTTGGATTACTCGTTGTTTTTTTAATTTATGGCAACAGTTGAGTTCATTGAGTTTGCTTGATTTTTCTTTAGCATTTAGTTGTAGAGCAACTCCGAGTCTCCCATCCTTCCCTTCTCCTCTCCTTTTTAGCCTCAGAGCATGTTAGAGTGGTCTTTGTTTCATGATCCTTGTAGTTCAATCATCCACAGAACATGGATAGAGGATGATGGGCGGTTTGGTTCACGTCGCTTTTACTCCTCTCTACATTTGTGTTTGTTTTCGTTGCATGAATGTTGCCTCTTTGTCTGAATTATGCTTTTGGGTTTGATTATTGAATCACTGGTGTTGTGCAATGAAGGCCGATTGCCTAAACTAGAAAATCTCTTAGGGTATCGAGCTAGTGTGGGATCATGACACATTTTATTGGTGCATGGATCCAACACATGGAGTTGACACACATATCTAGCACATTTTATTAGCACGTCTCCCCTAGATCAATATGCAAACATTGTAACACCCCAAACCCAGGTACGCTACCTAAATCATAGTATTACAAGCATTTACAATAATTATGGCATAATTCAATAACTGTAATTAAATAAGGCCCACCTCCAGAAACAATTTGCAGTTAGTGGCTCTTACTCGGGCACCAGAACTAAACTACACCACTTGTACCTGAAAACCAAACAAAGCACACATGAGTGACATCGAAGTCACCCAGCATGCACCCCACACACAAAACCATGGCAAAACAGCGAGAAAACATAAGCCTAGACTATTATAAAACGTGGTTTTCAAAATCCACTACAAAACGTCATTTTTTTTTAAAACATTTGGAATTTCTATCCAAAACCATGCCCTTTTCAAAAACACATGTTTTTCTTTCTTAATTTATTCATTCTTTAAATCTTTTATGCATTCCAAGAAATCCACATTCTTAACCAGATTCAGCTTAAAACACAAGGCCTCGCAGGGCTCAAAACAAACCCATACACATTAGCTGGCAGCTGGTTAAAACATAACTCTCATTCACTACTAGAATTTTAAGATAAGGTACAAGTCTCATTCTAGCTAAAACCACACACATTTTATTTCTACTTTCTTATTAGTGTTACATTGATCAAAGGTAACCAAGCGCACAAGCAGTAAGTAAGGACACCATTTCTCCTACTTCCCTGCACTACCGAGGTGAAGTTTCCCATGCAGGAGGACATCGCCCTAGCCAACAAGCCTCAATTACATTTCATATGCATGGGGATACGTCTTTTCTTGATGTCCCATCGATGACCCAAACACCCAGGTTCATACACTCAGGCTCAGTCTACACCGTTTCAAACTCGGTAACCACGGTCATATTTTATAATTGGTATCATACCAATTTGCCAGCACCAACCCCTCATGGTCCCACACTAGCAACTACAGTTGTATTTGACAATTGGTTTCATTAGAGCCTCGTATTCCAACCACGTTGTCGACTCCAACCCCTCATGGCTCCAAAACACATTATCATTTTCTTTTCAAAACTCTTCGGTTTTCTTTTCAAAACTAGTATTCATTCTCTTTATATTGTTGGAAGTCACTTCCATGCAACTCTAACCCTTCATTTGGGCCCTAAACTCCAAATCATATAAAACCATGTATTCAAATTCATTATTTGGTCTCATGCCCAAAACCACATTAAACCAAACATTTATTCATTTTCTTATCATTTTTAGGGTCTCAAGCTCAAAACCATGTTCAATTTCATTTATTTGAATTCCATATTCCTCCATGCTATCTACATGGGAAACACGTCATAAATATATGTCCATTATCAATTTAAAACCATTTATTTCCATTTTTCATACACATATGTTCATATGGGCTAGGGGTCGGGTTCGACAAATTGAAGCAGATCAATATACCGATCTGGGCATCAGACACCCAAAACGGTCAACCAAAACTATGGTTCAATCATTCAAAAATCCTTGCTTCGGTCTATCAAAATTCCCTGAAATAGAGATCAGGTGTTTTCGATCTATTGAAACTAGATTTCTGGTCAAATATTGATAGCAAAATGGTATGTCGAACCCAATTCAGCATATTGAAATGCCCATTTCTAGAAAACCTCCCCTGAGCCCTAACCATTTGTTCGCCGGAATTGGGACCTTCGATGGACCCAACAAACATACCACATAAAAATGAAACTTGGGGTGTAGACCTCCAAGTCTACTTCAAAACCCCTCAATCCAATCTCAAAACCATTAAGAAAGCTACTCTAATAAAATCATGAAGGCACGAAACTCATTTTGCAACACTGTAGCATGCATTCCATTCCCACCAAAAACCCATGAAAATCATAGAACCTAGCATGATATCTACACATTCAAGTCATTCACATCATTTCCATCATTCCTACTATTTTTTCATGATTTATCATGCATTTAACACCATTTTCATGCATTTAACCTAGTTTTCCAAAACATGGGAAAAGAGGAAGGGAGGAGTCGCATACCTCCTCCGATGAGCCCATGCAACTCCTGCGAGCTCTCCCCTTCCACACGGTGTACCTCCGGCCCTCGACGCTCCATCAACTCTCGACGCACCTCCAGCAACACTCCCTCTCTCTCTCTACCTTCACTGGTTTGGCTCGTGCCCTCGATGCCACCTCCATTGGTCCTTCTTAAGCTCTTCTGCCCCAACTACTTCTGCAAATCCCACTAATCCCTGCCCCACCACATAGGCAACGGAGAGGATGTGTCATGCACGGGAGGGTTGTGGAGGCATTGGTCGCACTAGAGGAAAGGAAAGGGAAGGAGAAGAGGACAGGCATAGGGTCCATGGAGCACTGTGCTCTGGTTGACCAGGGTCCAACCTTGTCCCACACCCGCAGGCACATCACCACAACCACACAACCAAGATCTAATATCCAACCACATAGAGAGAGACAAACACAACAACACTACAACCACACAACCAAGATCTAATATCAAACCACATAGAGAGAGACACACACAACAACACTTGAATATCAAATTATAAATTAATAAACCATATTTTAATCTTATGGTTTACATTAACTAGATAATTAGACCTAGATGTTACGAAAGTAATGGTTGAGCACAGTTCTTTCATTTTATTGGCTATGTTTTGAGTTTCTTGAATTCAAATCTTCATTCCTACATGTTTGATTTTCATTTGCGTGGCATTTTGAGCTTGCCCCTTGGGCATACATGATTGATCATATATGCCTACGTTTGCCACACATTTGAGCAAGATAGACATTGAGAGACCGGCATTTGTTAGGCATACGAGGGTGCGTAATACCTTCCCTAGTTGTAACAAGAGTCCTTACCCTTTTTCTACCTACGATGACCTATGTGTTGTATCCATTAGCATTAAAGTCATGCATTCTTATTTTTTTGCTCGCCTATACATTATTTCTTGCATATGGTTTTCCATACTTTCCATTTTGAATAGAATGGGTGGTAATTCCATTTCCTGATCCTTTTCCTTTTGCTTTCAATTGTTGTTTTTGAGTCAAAATCATGGTACCAAATGTCTACGTGTGTCACCGAAATTTCGCCGACACGTGTCTTATTTTCAATTTACCGATACGACTCCGACACGATATTGAAATGGAAGTTTTCTAAACAAATGTAAATTTTTTTTATCGTGTTTCCACTGACATAATTCCGACGTACCGATATTTTCCTGACACATGTCTGTTTTTCAACTTATCGAAGTCCGACA
>JAMKQA010001001.1:0-23105 GCA_024699735.1 Posidonia australis | reverse complement strand
AACTTCTTCAATATGTATCACATTAAAATACAGTAGATGAACCTAACAGAAATATCCTAAAGTATAAATAATACATAAAAATGCTTAATAAAGGTTTAAGCTAAATCATTATGCTACATGACCTAAATAACACTTAAATCAATATGTTAAATCCTAAAAAATTATAAAAAATTACTCATTTTATAGAATCATTATGTTAGATCTATCATCTATGTGATGAATTGAAATATTATTAGGTTAAATCTTTATTTTTTAATTAATTACAAATTAAATATGAATATTTCTTAAATAAAAGAAAAGATTTAATACATAAAGAAAAAAGAGAGAGAAAATGATGGTTACAGACATAAACCTGGACATAATAGGACAGAAGCTTTCATCACTAAGCCTTATCAAACTATTAACTATTATATTATACTCCATATGTATTTCTAATTTGTTGGAAGGTAGTAAAACCTCTTTTGCAAGAAAGGACCCAAAAAAAAAAAGATATAAGCTTGGATCTCCGTCATAACTCACAAGCTTTAAAAGGAAAAAAAGGAATCGAGACATATCACACATGCCAACAGTCAACAGACTTTAAAAGTAAAAAAAAGGGAAGGACATAGGGACGAACTTGGTTGGAGGCTGCAGCGGAGCGACGTGCTCATGGAGAAATCTAGAAGACAAGGGCAGATCAACGGAGAGAAGGGCAGACGGTGCAAGAGAAGCTTGAGGAGAACTGAAGAAGGCGTCGAATAGCAAAGGCGGACGACGCTGGACGATCGACGGTATTAGAAGGCAAAGGGGGTCGACACAGAACGGCGGACGATGCTGGACGCTGGACGATAGGATGGTTGGTTGGACGACTGCTGAAGAAACTTGAGGAAGAGGAGGAGAGGAGATGCGAGAAGGCGCAGCTGGTCGACGAAGGGAATCAATGGCTTTTAAAGCCGCGTAGTCCGTGTCGATTTGTGGAGGAGGTGTGTCGACTGATACGTGAAATTTTGCGTTAAAAACTACCAAACATCCGCCGATGTCCACCAATGCCTCCGACATCCACCGAAATATCGTCCAACATAAGGTAAGTCGCGACATACGTTTAAATGTCGTTTCTCTAATTTGACCTAACGATACATGTCGGCGAAATGTCGCCGACACGAATCGACATTGGCACCATGCTTGCAGCTAACCATTGTAGCCCCAAAAGTACGGACCACTAACTTCTATATGCCACGACTAGTAAGTGTCGCAATCTCCTCATCCATAACCGCCTTCCAATGTGGAAGAGAAAGTGCCTCCTTATAATTCCTAGGAATGGTCTGAGAATAGAGGGACAAGGCAAGTTACGGAAACGAGGGTGTACAACATCATAAGATACAAAATGAGAAATAGGATAAATTGTACATGAACGAGTATCTTTTCGGAGGGTTATAGGCATGTCTGAGGAACTGGTGGACGGATTTGCATCTGTAGAGGAGGGTGGTCCGTCGTGAGGAGGTCCTAAAGGATGCTACCATCGACGATATACCTGCAAGGATGAAGAAGCTGGTGGTGGAACGGTCGATGTAGACTGAGGATCAGCATGTTGCAACTCGACAACCGAGGGAACAGGGACAGACACATTGAACGGTGGAGGAACACTATAATATGATTCAGACTCAAAGAAAGTAACATCTGCAGAAACATAATACCAACGAGTGGGAGGATGAAAACATCGATAACCCCTTTGAGTTCGCGAATAACCGACAAAAACACACTTTATTGCACGTGGAGACAATTTGTCCAATCTAGGGGAAGGTCTTGAACAAAGGCCACACACCCAAACACCCTCGGTGTCAGACTAAATAAGGTGGAGTCTGGTTGTAAACGACGAAGTGGAACCTCCCCACCAAGTGGGGTAGCAGGCATCCTGTTGATAAGATAAGTGGTTGTAAGCACAGTATCAGTCCAAAGATGTTTTGGAACCTATATATGCACCAGAAGTGTAAGAGTGACATCTAGAATATGCCTATACTTACGTTCTGTAACCCCATTTTGCTGTGAGGTATGAGGACAGGATGTCTGATGGATGATATCCAGTGAAGCACACATAGAAGTGACGTTAGAATACATGAATTCAAGTGCATTGTCAGTTCTCAAAAACTTGAGAGTCACATCAAAATGATTATTTATTTCATTAAGAAAATTTCTGAGTACATCATGAATATGATTTCGATCTTTCAACAAATATACCCAGGACACTAGAGAAAAATCATCAACAAAAACAATATAGTACCTATGACGCGGCACAGACTAGACTCTAGATGGACCCCACACATCACAATGAACCAACTCGAATGCTGTGCTACTAGACGCAGGACGCAACTGTTTAAACGAAGCACGATGGTGCTTACCTAACTGACACGACGTACAATCAAAACGAGACACGGACTGCCACGGTAAGGCCTGCTGGAGTTTCTGATGAGACTGATGTCCCAGTCTATTGTGCCACAAGGAAGAAGACTCAACAGTAGATTCTGTAGAAGCTAAGCCTTGAGGAATCTCATCACGAACTAGCAGGTACACTACATTTCCTCGATCACGGCCCAAACCAATCCTCCTTTCCATCTGTAAATCCTGAAAGGTACAGTGAAAAGGGAAAAGTCACACTACATTTGAGTTGTTTTGTAATAGCACTAATAGACAATAAATTTACAGGAAAATCAGGGACAAACATTCTCTAGTGGTAACTGTGAAAAAGCGTGGACCACTCCCTCACCAGAAACTAAGCAAGTTCGGCCATCAACAATCGCGACAGTTCGAAAATCAAATAACTGAGATAATTGTGTAAACAAACTACGAGTACCTGACATGTGCGAGGAGGCACCGGAATCAATGATCCAGGAGGAGTCTTTCAAGGCAAATAGGACACTAGTACCTGAAGTACTGGCATGTGTGGCTGTGGTAGTAGAGTCAGTGACCTTTAACTGCTAAAGCCGCTCGTAATCAGCCTATGATACAATGAATGTCGGTGGCTCAGTAGTAGCAACAGATATGGGGGCCTCTGTAGTCATATTAGCCGTCTGAGGACGACCAATAATATCCCGGCATCGCTCAACTCGGTGACCCAACCATCCATAGTGTGTACAACGTGGTCGTCCTCCGGTATCGCCACGACCACGTCCTCCTCGTGCACCACCACATCCACGTCCACGGGTGGCCGCCATGGAAGAAAGTTCTGACACTATATTAGAAGTAGCAGTAGACACTCGCATAGCCTTGCTAAACGTGGTATGAAGATCGGATAGTACATCAGCAGCCAATACCTATCCCTGAATCTGTGAACTGAGATCTGCAGGGCAGAGAGAAACACAGCAACCGCTAATTCTTCACGGTACTGACGCAGGAGGGTGATATCAACCGTCAGAGACTGATGAATATCCAACTCCTCCAGTAATGCTCGAAGAACAGTGAAGAGATCCTGAATAGATCTGTCCCCCTACCGTAGAGTGAAAAGCTGCTCATAAATCTCACAAACTCTAGAAATATTCCTTTTATGCCCATAGGTGAGTTGAAGAATATCCCAAATCTTCTTTGCTGGCCGCAATGATATGACACCACGCGCAACAGAAGGCTCCATACTGTTAGCCATCCAAGTAATAATCGCCGCATCATCGGTCAACCAATCTTCATAAATGTCATATTTGATATCCGAAAGAGGATCTGTAAGGTACTTCAATTTTCTATGTGCCAAAACAAATGTCTCAAAACTCTGAGACCACAGATGATAGTTAAGACCAGAGAGTTTCTCAGAGGTACCACTCATGTTTTTAAGAAACGAATTACGGGATGACATCCTCACTGATTTTTAGTAGCAAATCACAAATAAATGATCTGAAAATGATGAAAAAAGTAGACCAATTGCTCACCACGGTGTGTGGATGTGACGTATCCACACACAACACCAACTAGAAACAAGAGAAGGGCCTAAAACATGGCCAGGAAGGGCTGGACTGCCCTAACAACTGGACGGGAGAGACAACCAGGCATCATCGGTGACACAGCATGCGCCGGTGACACCGTACGGCCAGCGACAGCGGCGAAACAGCCGACATTGGACTGCAGGCCACGTACGGGCCTACCGACGGTAGAGGAGGCCTTGGGGCACGCAGGCGGGAGGTCTGGAGGCAGCGAGAGGGCAGGAGGGCACGTCCAGCGTAGGTCAGGCGACCGACGACGGCCGACAACGAGTACGACGACTAGAGTTTTTTTTGTGGTTTCTCCCTACGCTCTGGTACCATGTTAAACGGACTATTGATTAGTGAGGATTACATATATATAGGTATTAGACACCCCATGGATATATGGATATCTAATAACCCGTTTAACTATAAAATATATCTCAACTTATTCTAACACTATCATTAGAAACTAACAAGGTAGTTATACCTGAGGAGGATGCATGAGTAGCAGTAACAATGGGCTACTTATCTTAAAGTTGAAAAAAACTATCATACTTAGCCTAAGAGATAGTCACTGACTGAGTGGATGAATCATCAGAAAGTGTCTCCATTACATGTCTAACCTAGGAAGGTCTGCCAAACTTGCTCTAGCAGTGATCTGATAGATGATTAGTACGACTGCAATGATCACACTAATGAACCTTACGTTCACCAATTGACGATCTGCCACGACCACGATCATCGCGACCACGCCCTCTAATGGAAGTAACTAACACTGACTACTCAGGAACTAAAGTAGAGTAGCAATCGACATCCGTAGGGCTCGATAGAAGTCGGACAAAAGAGATGGAAAAATCTCTATGCCAAGAATCAGACCACGAATTTGAAACAATAATGTAGGATTGAGCCCCACCAAAAAACTAACCACAATTAACTCATCCTTTAGATGTTGCTACAAAAGACTAATAGATTTCTAACTCATCTAGGAAAGACCAAAGAGAGCAGTAAAACTCCTAAGCAAAATGCTCCTCCTCACGGTGGATAAAAACCAACTCATATATTTTACATATCCAGGCAACACTCTTCTCGTGTCCATAGTACTACGCAGAATCGCCAACACTTCTTGATCAATCATAACATCATCACATCTTTGGAAATATCCTCATTCATACAATTCACAAGTCAAAATATTACGACACAATCATCTATAAATCAATCCTCATATGTGACATCCTTTGTATGAGAGGATCATCAATAAGATGATGGATTTTCCGATGTGTACCTAAGAAAGTCTCAAATGTCTATGACTAGAGAAGGAATTCTTGCCATTGAACTTTATGAATGTCCTAAAGAGTTTTTTCAACCATGTCTCACGAAAAATAGCCATAATCAGAGGAATGACAATCAAATTTTACCAAAAAAGAGTCCAAAAAATGCACATATACTACTGTAATCTTTGAAAACAACACGAATCAGTTGATTAGGGCATAGTTAAGGCACATGAACAACCCTAGAGGTAAAAGCATGGAGTAGGAAACAAAAACATCCTATATCATATTATAACAAGCACCGACTACACAAGTCGTCCATTGCCACAGGAGAGGCTCCTAGCCCCGACCGAACCCCTAAGAGACATCGTTGGAGTGAAGTTGCGTGGAAGAAGTGTTACTGGAAACCGACTGGTGTGGTGGCTAGATTTAAGCAAAAAGGGTGCTATTATGGTCAGATTTGCCGTTGGCCAACCACAACTATGGTAGGAAGAAAAGACGGGTGGGTGACGACTGCGTTAAATATTCCTGGGCTTTGGTACCATATTGGTATTAAGGAAATAATAAATCATGTTATTGATAATCATTGTTGTTACATATATATAGCATTTACCCTTTATACGGATATCCATATAGCATATACCCATATAAAAAATAACCACGACTCTAATAACATATTGCTAACAATATCAACCGTAATAACATAAACCATGAGACTTCACCTTCACTTTCTTCGATAAATAGCCTACTATATGTGTAACTTGAATTCTTTTTTTCTTTTTCCCTTTTTTTTTAGCAGTATGTAAGTTGAATCCTCACATTTAATTCAACTCAAAAGAGATTCAGTAGGGAATCATACAGGGGTAGATTGACACCCAAGTATGTTGATTCAACAAGAATCATACAAGGATAGAATGATAGAAAGTTAGACACCTTTAGTGAAATGCCACCTGTGTAGGATAAGAAGTGTCTTATAGAAAGTTAGAAACCTCTAGTGAAATGTCATCGGCAATAACTGTTGAAATATGAACATCCAACTCAAAATCAATGAATAATAAATGAAAGAGTCCATTTATATATAACTATAAGTCCTGTCCTTACTTTTTTCAATATGAGACTATTCTAACTCTCCTTTACTTGGGGCCTTTTTTAAGTCCAACAAATGTCTCTTTTAGATATATGTGGATGTATGTGGACTTCTCTTTATGACTCTGATACCATATTGAGATATGAACATCTAACTTAAACCAATTGACTATGAGTGGAGAGATCTATCTATATATAACTACAAGTCTTGTCGTCACTTTTTCCAATGTGTGACTATTTCAACAATAACCCTCAATATAGGATGAGAAGTGTCTCATAGGAGTATCCATCATCAAATGAAATTAGATATTTTGCACCAACTCAAAATTCCCATCTTTTTTTATTTCATAAACCAAAATTATATAAACTACAATAGTATGAACCATGAGACCTCGCCATTATTTTTTCAATATGTGCGCCACTATGTGTCGTAAGTTGAATCTTCAACTTCAATTTGACTCGGAAGAGAAATTCTGGAACTTCATCCAAGGCTGAGAATAAAGATTTCCCAAACAAGTGAAGCTACTTGTTGGAGGATCTTGACATACAAGGAATTTATTTTGCACATACAAGGCTTTAAAGATATCACCACGATGAATAGTCACATCTTCCACATGCAACCATTCATCGTGAGGACATAACAAAAATAGATTGGAATTTATTTTGCTTTTGGTGACATCTCCTTGGTTAGCATTTTTCCCTTTTCCCTCTTTAACTTTGACTTCTTTTCTACCACTCAAAAAAAATAACTTCTTCTTCTCTACAGCTTAAAAAATACATCTTATCTAACGTTTCTAGACGTTTACTAAATATTTGGATAATCATGCTACCCTTAGCTCAAAAAAATCTTCAATAAGTTCAAATATGAACAAGACAAAAGGATGCAGGTTTACTGCTAATCCACGATGCAAGTCTATTTCTATATTGAATTATTTTGTCTCTTTGACACTATTCAGCACTCTAGAAATGTCGTACAAAAAAAGAATGAACAAGCAAACTAGGTGGAGTCTATGCTATGATATCACATACATCTCAATCATGGTTTTGGAAACTGATTCAGACCAGATTGAGCCGGAATCAGTTGAATATCCAATTTTTTTAAAAAGAAAACTAGTTGTTGAACGATCCGGTTTTAAGCCATATGTAAAGAAAAAAAATCCAAACCCTAAAAGCCTAAAACACAAAACACCCTATCTTCTCCATTGTCGGCTGCCACCCTAAAACACAAAACACCCATTGAATTAATTGTTCAATGATCATTCTTTAAAAAAATATTATCATGCAACTACTACACCAAGATTGTCCTTTCATGTTGTTTAATTCAGATTTTTTTGTTTCTTTTATACTATAATTATCATTAAACAAGGTTTCAAACAAGAAATATAACACTAGGTCAAATTAACTACCGGTTTACTTATTGATGATGTCAATAGTTGAACCAATTGAATTGGATTGAATCACTGGTTGAACCAGTTTAAACCAAAACCGATGCTCTTCTGGATTATTCTCCGGTTCGGTTTTTAAAACCTTGATCTCAATAACTTCCAATGGTAATAACCATGTGAAGATCTTTTTCTATCTCCAAGTGCTCATATTAAACATCTTAGTAAGCAAGTAGCTTCCATGGTACCATGATAATCTTCAAAGATAAACCTAAATTTGCTTTTTGTACCATGGTTTAATATAGTAGTGTTTGCTTGATCACTCCTTTTCAAAGTTTGATTATATGAGTACTTAGCTTAATATTCACAGTTAACACAATTGCAATTTCAAATATCGATCACAATTAGCACAATTAACATTTTAGTTTCTAATACTTTATTAGAGAATTTATCTAATTGTGAGATCTCATCATCCCCCACACATCTCCCAGATTCAATAGGAATTCCACCATGCCAATTGATTGTCCCAAACTGAATTATCAAATTGTATATATCTTATTCTCCTTTTCTACCAAACTAACTTATGATCATTTTTAACCTAAATACTAAAGTTCCTCATATTAAAGTACCTTTAAAAATGAGCTTACATACTGAACAATATTCATAATTATCTCTCATCCTACACTTGTATAAAGTTTTATAACATGATTTTTTCAGTTTCTGATGGCATGCTCATTAATCAAATAATTTTTTTGTATGAACTATATAAAGCATTCTCCTCAATTAAATTAACTTGATGAATTTAATTTTATAATTGATAAGCATGTGAATATGTGACTATTTTTCTATAAATTGAAAGTAAAATCAATTCACACTTATATTTAAATAATTATTTTAAAACACCACAAGTCAAAATAAGTCACATGAGATGATCAGTAAAATAGCTACTTGGTTCTCGACATATAAACTACTTCATGTTCAAATTATCAAGCAAAGCATGCACCCGTTAATCATTAAAGAGTGATTCAAGTAGTTTAGGGAATTCTTCTCCATTTTGAAAAAGAAGTTGAGATAATCTTGCCTCTGATTGTGAAGAATTCCTGAAATTCACATGTTCCAGAAACTTGGGTAAGTTTATCCTACTTACCATCACAACTGTTTTGCCTGTCTTTCTTTAGTATTAACTATTTAGATTGACAACAGTTATGTAATCATAAGCACATATCACAATCTCAACAAGGAAGCATGGTAATGTGGTAGATTTTTATTATAGTACAATTCCCAGAAGCATCGTGAAGTACTGCTGAAAAAAAGAATAAATCTCCAATACTATCAATGACGCAAAAAATTTCAGGGGGTTGACAATCTTATAGCATCGAAGATTAGTCACACTACACCAACCAAGATGAGAATGAACTAGTACTTGATGTAGGACCTTTTTTATTGCACCAACTAATTTAGTTCGTATGATGCTCTTTTCTCCTAATAGAAGTTAGCCCTATTCTTATATCAAAAAGCGGCAGAACTGGGTGGCATTACTGCAGTAGTATGAGTACAATAGCACATATCATAATCTCAACAAGGAAGCTTATTAGTAGCAATCTAGGAATAGCTTTTCTCACTTCCCCTTCTTAGTAGGAACTCTCGTCTTCTAATTTCTAAACAAAGAATACAACGTCACATCAGAAAAAGTGATACAGTGATACAGTGAAAAGGCACTATTAAATCAGAAAAAGCAGTGCCTTACCTGGATTATCATCTCGTGGAAAAGTGAAACTCATACTACCACAGTAGCACTATCTTAACTGCAAAGTCACATCTAAGGCTCAAATATAATTGCAACTTGCAAGGATAGATCCTACCAAAAACTGTCATATGTTTAACTAGACTGACTAGAAAAGAATTACTCTTCCAGATTACAAAGAAATCACTCCAAAATATGATCTTAAGGACTTGTTTGTGCACAAAATACGACTGGAATTAGGATCCTAGAGTGAAAGGGAATTCAAAGGAATTGAGTTTCTATCTTAGAAATAAGGGAATTTAATTTTTCTTTGGCTCATTTCTTGGTGCTTGTGCATATCATAGAATAGTGAGAAAGTGAAATTTAAATATGCATGAAATTAGAAAGAGATCATATGTATTTGTAAATAAATATTTTCATACACTATTATTTGATAATAAATTTTATTAACAAATATTACAATTATTAAATAAATAAAATAAATTCTATAATTCACCATTTTTTGATTATTAATAAATAAAATATAGTATTATCATAAACATTATTTGATAACAAAGTTTATTGAAAATATTATAATTAGTATATAAATAATATAGATGTTAAAGAATATGATTATTTGATAATAAAGATTACTAAAATAATTAAATATTATTATATAATAAAAAATAATACTATCAAACACCATTATTTGATAATGTTGATGATAAAGAGTTATATGGGTATCTCAGTGTAAATGGATCTTAGGATCCATATATATATTGTGACCCTATATATTTCTTGTCCTTTAATCTCAATACATACAACACAATTTCTCTTTCTTTCTTGTTTTTAACATGATATCAAAAGTTAGATTTTCTAAAGCAACAAAAAAAAAGGACCTCCACCCGCTGCCACCCCACCCACCACCCGCCGCCACCCCACCAACATTCCTCCTCACTGTCTCAGCTGCTTACGCTATCAGGGCCTCCCGTCCGCGACTTCAACTAACAGGGAGTGTGCCAACAGTAGCCTTACAACAGTCCATCAAAGCCACCACTACTGACGCAGGGCACTCTAGAACACGTGGCCTCCTAACCGCCAACGCTTTCCCAACCATGTGATCGGCCAACCTTCTCTTCTTTCTCACTACGCTTTGATCATCTCCTTTTTGTCCGTACATGACTTTAAAAACATGATACCAATGACTTGAAAGTGATATAGGTCCATTCTATAATAAAACCTACTCCTCTTTCCCAGGCATCATTGGATCTTTCTCCGAACATGGATTAATGCATCCCCATTCATGTGTCAAAGAGATGTCTTTCTTTGATAGAACACACCTTGTTATCCTCCATACGACCTTGTCTTGAGGTATTGACGACATGTGCTCACTACGTGTTTGATGATTTGCCATCGTGTATTTGTGGTATAAGATTGTTCCTCCATTATGTCATGCTCCGAGACTACTACCGACTCCTTCTCTATACCTTCCCATGCATCTGGGAATCTTAAGACATTGTCTAAGTTTACTAGTCCCAACTTCACTGATATGTGTATGTTTTACACTCATATCACCTTACTGATGGAGGAAGTATCACCTTACTGACGATCCACTGACATTTATCAATCCCTCCTATGCAAATTGGGAGGCAGAAGATGCTGTAGTTCGCACATGGCTAGCGAACAATCTTTCTGAGGAGTGGCTTCCTATTATCCGTTATAATGAGGTGGTAAAGGCAATTTAAGATCATTTGATGTCTCTTCATTCTAAAGGCACCAAGACTTCTAAAATTTATTCATTATATAGTGATCTGTTTGCTCGATCGACTCAGGATATCACTCCTGAGGCTGCATATAAGGACGTTCAGTCTTTAAATGTATAACTTATCCAACATCGACGTTTCTCTACTAATAATGTCACCCAACAGAAGCACTTTGAGGAGTTGATGGTGGTTAGTTACCTCCAGAGGTTACCCACTGCATATGACAACTCGCCAATAGACTTTAAATGAATCTACTATCTCGACCTTGGCCTCCACAGCAGTTCGTGTCTCTATTGTGACACATCTGTTGAGTTGTTCTGCTCCGATTACTATTCCATCTTTTAAGATCACTCATGTTGTTGGATGCGTTTTGAGGGGACACAATTGTGGAGGTCGTTCGAGAGGACGTGGTAATCGTCGCCTTACTTACACTCACTGTGGCAAGATCGACCATCCAATTGATCAATATTATGCCAAATTTCCTCATCTTCGCCTTCAAGTTCATGTTAAAGCTGCCAAGTCTATCACTGGATTTGATATTCTACACAGTCTATTGACACGACTCGTTTTCTTACTATAGTTGACATTGGTGCTATCATTACTGCTTCCAAAAGTTCTACTGCTGTAGCTTCTTCTTCCTTGCCCTCAGGTAATGCCTGCACTATTAGTAAAGGTAAGTGACTTATTGATTCTTAAACTACTAGTCATATGACAAGAGATATCACAACCTTCTCGACTCTTGATAGACATACTTAGATTCCTCCAGTCTCAATTGTTGATGGGTCCTTCGTTCCTAAATGTGGTTTGAGGGGAGTCACTACACCCTCTAATTTTACGTTGGATGATGTTTATTATGTTCTAAACTTTCCTTGCAATATATTTTCTGTTATCACTATAACAAAGGCTTTTAATTGCTATGCCTTATTCTTTCCATCTCATTGTTATTTTCAAGACCTTCGTATAAAGAAGAAGATAGCTAGTAAGACAGAGCTTGGAGGATTATGTTATATTATCTGAATGACAAGATTTCTCTTTTTAATTCCATTGCTACGTTATCTTTCCTTCAGTAGCATCAACATCTATTCGCCTTTTACGTCGATTATTACCTTTTTTTCTGCTGAGTCTATTTTAGAGAATGATACCAGTTAACTTCTTAAGCATCACTGTGTCTTCTCATGCTAGAACAGTAAGCATCACCATGTGTCTTCTCCTGCTAGAACTAAAAAGAGGAGCATTACTCCATTTAACTTGGTCCATTCAAACATAAAGGGTCCTTATCCTATTAAGTCTATTGATGGAGGAAGCTTGTACTTTGTTACTATTATTGATAATTTTTCTTAATGTATTTAGGTTTACCTTTGATGCAACGATCTAATATAATGTTTTCAAGTCCTTTTATTATGAAATACAAAATTAGTTTGATATTTCTTTGAATATTCTTCGCAGTGATAATGATAAGGAACATGTGAGTTATAACTTCAATTCGTTATGTACTTCTTATAATATTACACATCACAACAAAATAGTGCAACAGAAAGAAAGAATCGTTATCTTCTGGATGTTGCATGTACCTTGTTGTGCTAAAGGAATGTACTTAAGTTATATTAGAGACATGCGGTTCTTATCTCCTATTTTTTGATAAACCGTATGTCATCCTCCCCACTTCAGGGAAAGTCTCCTTTTTCCATTTTATAACCTGATTCACCATCATTTCCTCTTACCCCTCAAATTTTTAGATGTACTATGTTTGTTCATATCCATTCTCAAGGACATAACAAACTTACTTCTTGTGCAACCAAGTATGTCTTCCTGAGATACTCTCTTACTCAGAAAGGTTACCATTACATCAATCCATTGACTCGACGTCAGTATGACTCAACTGGTGTCAGATTTTTCGAGGATAATTCTTTTATCATGAATTCTATTACTCAATTGTCTGAGCCTGTCTCTTCCATTCCAATCATTCACTCACCACCACCTCCACCACTACCACCACCACCACCTCTACCATCACCACTTCGCCCTCCTATTATCCATACTTATCATCGTCATTATCGTGCTCTTGTTCTCACTACCCTGGTACCATTGATGCCTCGCTCCAGAATCCTAGGCCAACATCCTCCTTTTCGGAAGGTTCACCACAACATATAGCTACTGATCTTGATCTTCCAATTGCCTTCAGGACAAGAATACGATTGTGTACACAACATCTTATTGCCAGTGTTGTTTCTTACGACAATCTAAGTCCTGTTTGTAGTAGATTTGTCTTGACCTTATCAACTACTACTACTCCTTAGTCCTATAGAGAGGCTATGACTATTCTATATTGGAAAACCACTATAGATGAGATATCAACTTACTTTCACGTAGGGCATTGACTCTAGTTTCATCTTTTGTAGCTACTAAGGTTGTTGGATGCAGATGGATATTTTTGGTGAAATTTTACCAAATGGACAAAGCTTGACTTGTTGCCAAGGACTTTACTCACACCTAGATATTGACTTCTTTGACACCTCTTCTCTAATGATTCGTATCAGCTCCATTCAGGTTCTATTCTCGATTACCATTAACAAAGATTGGTAGACGTTGTTAATGTAAAAATGTTTTTCTAATATAGTGATCTACATAAAATAGTTTACATGGAGCAACTTCCAAGATATGTTGCTCCAAGAGAGTCTCAAGCCTGCAAACTCAAGAAGACTATCTATGTCCTTCAACAAAACCTACGTGCTTGGTTTAATAAGTTCTATCAGGTTATTAACACCAATGATTTCTACCACAATTACGTAGATCATTCTGTCTTTGTAAGGAAGAAGGATACAGATTTAATGATCTTTGTCATCTACATTGATGACATTCTTCTCATAGGTAGTAATAAGTCTGATATTAAGCAAATCAAAGTATAGTTGGGTAAACACTTTGTTATAAAGAACATGAGAAAACCTCGCTACTTGTTGACATTGATATTGCCAAAAACCACAGAGATGTTGTTTAATGTCAATGAAAGTATGCCATGAACCTTAATGAAGAGACTGATTTACTAGGTGCCAAGTCAATCGGAATTCCTACGCTTGAAGGTGTTGCTCATCTCTAAGATAGAACTCTCCAATGATTGAAAATGTGCCTTTGTACAAACGTTTGGTTGGAAACTTATCTATCTCACTGTCACGATATTAGACATAGCCTTTGTAGTTTATGCACAAACCTAAAAAATGTCACTCAAATGTAGTCATAAAAATACTTAAGTATATCAAAAGATCCCCTAATAAAGGTCTCTTGTTTAAAAACAACGATCATTTTTACATTAAGGCACATTACGATGCACGTTATGCAGATAATAAAACTAACAGGAAGTCTACATCTAACTACTACACCTTTTGAGAGGTAATCATGTGACATGGAGAAAGAAAAAACAGAATGTAATTTCTACATCCAATGCGAAGGTAAAGTACCATGGTATGGCTCAAGCAACATATGAGTTAAACTAAGTTAGGAGTTGCTTGTTAGATCTTAAAGAGACATGCTACTCCACTACCTATGAATTATGGCAACCATGCTGCTATTCACGTTGCCAAGAATCCAGTGTTTTATGAGAGAACCAAACACATAGAAGTCGACTATCACTTTATTACAGAGGAGGTTCTCAATGGACAGATTTACATTCCATTCATCTCATCAGACAAAGCTCACAAATATCTTCACTGAAACCTCTCTCTACTACTTTCTCTGCTATATGTATCTAGCTAGACTTGATTGATATTGTGAGATTAAGAGAAAACAATGAATTGATCATCTATTAGGACTAAAAGTACATATATATAGGGTAGTACAATAAGTGGATCCTTAGATGAATATCCAAATGCCCTATAAGACTTAACATAAGACTTAACACTCTCCCTCAAGCTGGAACATATATATCTATCATGTCTAATTTGTTACATAGATAATTATAAGTCCCAGTACTAAGTCCTTTAGTAAAAACATCAGCACATTGATCAAACTACTTGGTATAAGGAGTAAATACGACTCATTGCATCACCTTCTCACAAACAAAGTAACAATCCACCTCAATATGTTTGGTGCGTTTGAGGAAAGTGAGATTATTAACAATGTAAATAGTCGTCTGGTTGTCACAATACATGGACATAGGTGAATGAATAGAAAGATCCAAATCAGTCAGAAGTGAGTGAAGTCATATCATCTCGTAAATAGTTTGAGTCATAAACCTATACTCGGCTTTTACACTGGAACGAGAAACAACATTCTGCTTCTTGTTGCACCATATAATAAGATTGCCCCCAACATCTGTGCAATATCTAGAAATAGACTTCTTATCTCCTCTATCTCCAGCATAACCAGAGTCTGAATAAGCTTCTATCTACAGGTGATCATTCTTTTTGTAGACCAAACCTTTACCTGAAGTCTTCTTGATTTAAGCCAACACTCTTAAAACTCCTAACCAATGTACCATTCGTGGTTCCTACATGAACTAACTAAGGATCCCTACAATGTATGCAATATCAGGACGAGTAACAGTATGATAAATCAACTTTTCTATCAGTCTCCTGTATTTGCCAACATCCTCTAATAGAGGTGAAGAGACATCTCAAAAATTCAAACTCTGATCCACAAGAGTAGTCTCAGGATTACACTCCAAAAGGCCAATTTCCTGTAAGAGATCCATGGTATACTTTTTCTGTGATAAAACCATCCTGTCTCAAACAAATGCAAACTCAATACCTAAAAAATACTTCAGCCTGCCTATGTCTTTGGTGACAAAGTACTTCTGTAGATGATCTTTTGTCTCCTAAATACCAGTAGTATCACTCCCTGTTACCAGAATATCGTCTACATAGACAGCTAACAAGACACATTCACCACACAACGGCGAAAACCACAAGTAGATACCATACTGCTAAACTTCTCAAACTAAGCTCGTGGACCCTTTTTCAACCCATAAATTACTTTCACCATATATACTTGTTCAAACAGATCACCATACAGAAATACGTTTTTGATGTCTAGTTGACATAGTTTCCAAGAATTATTAATAGCCACTGACAAAATGACCTTGATGGAGTTTAACCTAGCAACATGGAGAAGGTCTCAGTGTAATCAACGCCATATTCCTGTGTGAATCTCCTGACAATTAACAAACCATCTGCCTTGCACTTTATAGCAAACACCCATCTGCAAGTGATACATTAGTCTGCTTTGATCTAGATACTAGTTTCCATGTCCTACAAGATCTCAATGCCTGCTTTTCATCATCTATAGCTACTTTCCACTGGAGTACTAGACTTGACTCCTGGTAGTTCCTGAGAATAAACTCAGAAAAAAAAGACAAGACAAATGCACAAAAAGAAGAATGAAGTCACTCATAATTCACAAAGTGGAATATAAAATGTGCAGTAGATGAAACACGTGTACCTTTCCTGATGGAAATTGACAAATCAAGGTTTAATAGATGACAGATCTGCAGAAGATGAAGAGGTATTGGTACTGAGAGGACGTGGCCATCGTCGATATACTTGTAAGGTGCCAAATACCTCTATTCCTGCAATAAGAACATCAGTAACATCTATCTCTCCATTCTGAATCACAGATGGTAACGGAACACTATCAGGAACAGAAAAGGTACCATCAAAGAAACTTTGATTCTCAAAAAAAGTGACATCAGCAGAAACAATGTATTTCTTGATGTAAGAAGATAACAACGATAGCCACGTTGAGTACGAAAGTAACCAACAAATACACACCAAATAGACTTTGAAGCAAGTTTGTCCAAATTAGGTATCAAATCCTGAACAAAGGCAACACAACCAAACATCCTAGGAGTAAGAGAAAAGAGATCAATACTAAGATAAAGCGTATGTAATGGAATATCCCCGCCAAGTGGTGTAGACGACATACGATTGATGAGATACACAACAATGAGAACAACATCAAACCATAGATACTTGGGAATATGCATTTCAAGCATGAGAAATCGAACAACATTAAGTATGTGTCGATGTTTACGCTCTGCAACTCCATTTTATTGAGATGTATAAGGACAAAAGGTTTGCTACAACACACCCAAAGATTCACAGTATTGTCGAAAACTTGTCTAAGTGAACATTGTCAGTGCGAAAAACTTTAGGATAAATAGAAAACTGATTTTTTATTTTCATGAAAAATTTCTTAACTATTTCACTCTATCCTTCAACAGATGCACCCAAGACACAAGAAAAATCATCGACGAATACAATATAACCAGACACTGAAGAAGTTTTAGTTGGACCCCAAACATTATAGTGGACTAAATCAAAAGGACGCTTATTCCTAACTAAACGTAGACCTTGAAAGCTAGTACGATGGTACTTATCTAACTCACAAGACTCACACTGAAAAGAAGACACAGACAACTAAGGAAGAGCCTACTGAAGTTTCTGATGAGCAGAATGACCCAACCGACGATGCCATGTAAGGGATGAATCATTTGTGGAAGCAAAAGTTGCAAAGCCTCTAGTATCTCATCTTTAACTAATAGGTAAACTCCTTGGCCTTTGTCACGCCCCAAACCAATCATCTTCCTCGTCTGCAAATCCTAAAAGATACAGTGCAAAGGAAAAAACGTCACACAGCAGTTTAACTGTTTGGTAATGGAGCTAATGGGCAAGAGATTTATAGGAAATTTAAGTACAAAAAGGACTTTATCTAAGGTTAGCTGGAACGTAATACGAACAGTGTCTTACCCAGTTACCTTACAGGTCCGACCATCAATAATAGAGACAGATCTAATGTCGGGTAACTTAAAGAGGCGAGAATAAAGGTCACGACTACCTGTGTGAGAGGATACTTCTGAATCAATGATTTAAGAACTGTCTCTAAAGGCAACAGTAGTGACATGAGATGCAACAGCAGGTGTAGATTGAACCTCTCTGTACTAAAGGGACTATGCATACTCCTCCTGAGATAGAGTCACTGACTGAGTACTGGTGGAAGGAACATCTGCAGGCGTCTGAGTCACCTCTATATAGGCTTGTGTCCACTCTGACTTATCAAACTTTTCCCAACATCTGACTTGTGATTGGTACGACCACAATGCTCACAGGGATTCAACCTCTAGTATCACTTCGTCCTAGGCCCCCTCTACTAGAATTGCGACCGCGCCATGACCACAAGCAGCCATAGCAGAATGATTAGTAGTGAGAGCAGAGACACGTAAGACTCCGATAAATGTGCTTTCCAGACTTGGAATAGAATCAACGTCAAGAATCTAACCTCGTATCTAAGAGGAGATATCCAAGATCAATCCAAAAAGATAAGCAACCACAACAAGCTCCTCTCTGTATCAACGTATGGTAGTAATATATAAGTGGCTGATACAAGTCAAGTTTATCCAAAAGTGCACGAAGCGCCCTAGAGTGATCCTGAACTGAACTATCGCCCATCTTCAAAGTAAAGATTCGCTCGTATACCTCATAAACCGAGAAATGTTCTTCTCATAACCATACATTTATTTGAGAGTGTCCTAGATTTTCTTGACAGGATGAAGAACTATAACACTGCAGGTAACTGTGGGTTCCATGCTATTCGCCATCCAGGAGACAATGGCCAAGTCATCGGCAAACTAATCTTCATACATGCTATCCTTTACATCCGGAGGTGACTGAGTTAAATACTTGAGTTTGCGGTGTTTAGCTAAAAAAGTCTCAAAACTCTGTGACCATAGTAGATAATTCTTCCCATTCTGTGTTTCTAAAGTACCGCTCAAGTTCTTGACAAGAGATTCGCAAGAAACCATGACAAATGTAAGAAATTAAATCTTAAATGAGGTTGAAATTTAATAACGGGTGTCTCTAATAATTAAGATGCAGACGGAGAATGCAAATCACGAGTAATAGTAGCAAAGAAACAAGGAATACGCTAGAGATACGTAGCGTATAGCAGTAGCAGGGCTACCGAATCCTTACCAGTGGTAGTAGAGTTGATTTTCTATACTCCGTTTACATACGGATGTGCATAGGGAGCAATGACGAGGGCCGTCACGAGAAGAAAAGGGGTTGACGCCCCTGTAGGGTCACCGAGGTTGACGCCCCTGTAGGCTCACCGGACAGGCCTTATGAAGGGCTTGTTGGTAGTGGTGGTGGCCTACCAAGGGGCCGACAGCAGTAAAGAGGGCCACCGAAGACTGGCCCAAGGGCCAACGACTAGGAAAAGAGCCATCCGAGGTCCGACAGGCTCCAACGAGGCTGAACAGAGGCATCGGCGGCTGGAACGGCAAAAACGACGGTAGATCAGGTGTTTAGCAGGGTTATCGACAGGATTTCAGTGACTAGACAACCAACGAAGGTGGTCGGAGGCGGCGATCGGCGGTCGAGGTGGTCGGTGGAAAGGCTAGGATTTCTCCCTAGGCTCTGATACCATGTGAGATTAAGAGAAAACAATGAATTGATCATCTATTAGGACTAAAAGTACATATATATAGGATAGTACAATAAGTAGATCCTTAAGTGGATATCCAAATATCCTATAAGACTTAACATAAGACTTAACAAACATATATACTCTAACCATAGAATCAAACGTCGATTTCGTGTCGGACTTCGGACCAACAAAAATAAGAAACATGTCAAACATCTGTGGAAATGTCGGTGGAAACGAGGTAAATTTACAGAAGTCCATGGAAATGGTAAAAAAGCTTTGAATTTTGATTTGAAACTCTTAGATAAGCTAAAGTAATAATCTACATCTTAAATTATTTAGATCAACTTCCTCATTATGTATCACATGAAAATACAATAGATAGACCTAATAAAAATATCCTGAAGTATAAATAATACATAAAAATGCTTAATAAATGTTTAAAAACAAAAAGACTCAAAAAAGTTACCTTATATATGCTTAATACCATGAAGAATGCCTTGGTTGATCAAAATATTCCTCCTGTACATCAGCCATATTGTGTTCTCGATGAATTTGTTGTCGAATTTGAGACTCTCTCCAGAACACATAGTTGTTCCAAGACATATGATTATAATATGTCTGATATACATTGATAAAGTAGTGGTATTGTAATATTGACAGTTGTATTAAGAATCCCATTGGTGGATATTGAGGAATTATATATACTGGTTGAGGCTGTCGAGGGATATAAGAAAGACTTGGAGGACGTTCAGGTGATTAATCTTCATATTGTTTTGAAGGAGGTGCATAATGAAATAATGAATCCATATCTCATCCAGTTTGTTCGCTTGGAGCATAAGAAGATATAGTTCTTGTCCAATCGCTTTGAGTACTATAGTCTGTTTGTCCAACAGAACCACCTCCATAAGAACTATAATCATAAAGATCTCAAGGATCATGAATACTCAAAGAGTCAAATGAGTCAAACAAAGATCCCCTTGTATGACTACTCTAAGAATCTTCATCTAGTTGTTGATCACAACGACCCCGTCGTCGATAATAAATTTCTGGTCGGCCTCCATGATTCTCATATTGTGTAGCATGTGTGAAGGCATCCTCCCCTGTAAATGGGCTAAGTGGCCTTTGTGTCTCTCTCAGTTCTTGTGGCTCTTCTGTTGTAGGTGAGGTTACATCTCTAATGCTACCATCATCGTCGTCTGGTGGTTGTGTGCCATCATCATCATCTGTGCTACTGTCACCCCCTAAGCCTGGAGTATGTTCACGAGAGCGTCCTGATGAGCTCATGTATTCTTCTACATCAATGCCCATTTCACTAGCAATTCTAGAAGATGGTCTACCTTCTTCTTCATCTAGAATTGGTTCTCCATTTTCTTGCAACCATTAAAGTATGGGATCATCTTCTTCGTCCTCATTATAAATATATGCAAGATCTATTAAGTCCATTTAATCTTTTTCTTCTCCCTCTTTAATATGTTTTATTCTTAACCGCATGTTATAATGCACAAATACCAAATCATTCAGCCTTGCAGTGCCTAATTTGTTTCTTCTCTTTGTAAGAATAAGGTTAAATATACTCTAATTCCGTTCACAACAAGATGCTGCTGTCGTTTAAGATAAAACCTTTACAGCAATAATCCTCAGATTTGGAGCATCTGTTCCGTTTAACATCCACCATTCACATAAAATATGATATTTATTTATTAACTATATTATAAAATAATATTATGAAATAAAAGAAATGATGTTAAAAATATTACTTGAAGTCATTGTGTCACGAGAACGTAACGTATGAGGCTCTCCAAATGACATAAGTTTATCTCGAAAGTACTTCAATTCAATGAGAGCTTGTACTTAGACATTGACATTAGACTCTAATTTTTTGATCACATCTTTAACAGATGCTAATAAATCAATACGACTATCAAGTTGATGACTGTACTAAAACCGTAGATTCAAATAATATGTGACATTAACAAAAAAAAACTTATTTAGCAAATAATTTTGTAATAAATGAAATATAATGATGAAAATTATGAATGTTCATGTTAAAATACTTACCAGCTTCATGTAAAGGATGAAGAAACATGTTAGACCATCTGTCATCTATAATTTTGAGATGTGTCTTAGATGATCTGTATGCTGCATCAGCCACAGCATCGTTCATCAATCTCATGGCCTTATATATAAAACCTATGATAGGTTTCTTATCACCATTCACCAATCGAAGGACCGTTGAAACTAATGCCATAATATGTACAACCTTTCAACAATTCTCCCAAAAATGTACATTATTTATAATTGAATTTACTCTCCTACCAATTGAACTTTCACTCTCGTAGTATTTGTACCACTGTGGAGAATTCAACATATACTTCAATCTATTTCTTCGATCAATCATACCTTAGAGAACAATATAATTTGTTGCAAATCTGTTGACTCCTGGACGAATTAAATCACCACCACAACACTCGGAAGACCTCATTAAAGCTAGTAAAAAAGAGTGGTTATAAATGAAATTTGTTACAACCTTCACATCTCTCACTGTCTTTTCCACCAATTTCGTCTTCCCAAAGTCCTTAAGTATTAAATCAATACAATGAGCTGCACATGGTATCCAATATATGTCATACATTCTCATAATTCTAGAGTCAGCCTTTTTAAAGTTACTTCCATTATCAGTCACAATCTGCACCACATTTGCTACTCCTACATGTTTAATGATTTCTTCGATTTGCTTGTATACATACTTGTAATCTCTGACAACATCAGAAACATCAATATACTTCAAGAAAATTGTACGACCATCACAATAAACCATGAAGTTGATGATGTATTTCCTTGTGATACTTGTCCAACCATTACAAATGATAGTTACCCCATAAACTGGCCATTACCATTTCAAACCATTATGTAAGTTTCTAATTCTTTCTTCTCTACTTTAAGGTACTTGTTCATGATCTCATACTCAGTTGATGTCTTTACTCTTACACATTCTTTTGCTGCAATATCAAGCATATGTTGCAGATAAGGTCCCTTTGTTATTTTTGCAATATCAAGCATATGTTGCAGATAAGGTCCCTTCGTTATTTTTGCAATGATAGTATTGAAAAACATATATTTTGCTATAGCTTGATCGACTTTTTCTCTGACATTTCCAAACATGCCTTTGATTGTTTTCTATTTTGAGGTTTCTTTTCTAACTATAGTTACATCTGGATTGTCGTATCTTTAACTATATGTTCTGAACATTCCAGTAATGCCTTTACCTTTATCCTTTTGTGTCATACCACTGCCACTGCTACTTCCCTTGTAAGTTCGGGTACTACCTGTCCTATGAAATCTTTCACTTTGCTCTCTATGCCATTCTTCATTTCTAGACTCTATTACTGATCTTCTAACCATTTCTCTTTCCTTTAAAGTATTACAGTCTACTAGATAAATCATATCATCATCTGAATCCGATATGGAAATAACACCAGAAGTATCTTAATTGAAGAGAATCTTGTTAAACCTTTCTTCTCTTCTCTTTTTGTCACTTCTCTTTGCTT
>JAMKQA010001000.1:0-32121 GCA_024699735.1 Posidonia australis | reverse complement strand
TAAATGCCAATAAATTCGTCATAAATACACAATAAACACACAATAAATCACAATAAATTCTAGGAAAGTAAATTTACCTAGATTCCATGCAATCCTAGCATTTTCTACCAATTTTATGCTCTCTATTACATGAAGTGGAGGTGCGTACCTGAGAATGCACTCCGGCGATCCTCGGCCGACTCCGACGAACTTTGGTTGATCCACGGCAAACTCTGGCGACCACGGCCACACCACGACCCCAAGGGCGCTCCACCCAAGCTCCACGTGCCACTCGAGCCACCGCAACCCTCTGCTTCACTCCCTCAAGCTCTCTCTCTCTCGGCGCGTGATGTAGGGGAAAGACAGTAGAGACGAGTGGAAGGAGAAGGGGAAGAGAAGGTGGAGTGGGGAGGAAGGGAAAAAAAGGGTGGGGAAGGAGAAGTGCGCACCGGAGAGGAGAAGGAAAGAAGAAGAAAGAAAGAGAAGACAGCGATGGACGGTGGAGGAGTGCGGTGCGGCTTATAAAGTCTGCGCCCGCAGTAGCTGAGAATGTGCTCACCTACACATCTCAGCCACTGGCACACCGCACGAGCTACCAACCACTCCGTCCAACCACCAGCTACATCCAATGGCTCACAAATGTGGACACCACGCGGACCCCACACGGACCCACACTCAGGTCCCACACGCACAGTGCCACAATGCACAGTGTCAAACCACGCATAGGGACACGTAAATAGAAGCTGGTCCACGAGACCTCAAGTCCAAAAATACAAAACCACACAACGGGCCTCAGAACAGTAACACCCGTTCAGGAATAAAATTCATAAAATGTAAATAATTACAAAATGAATTTTACAAGTGTTACAAGAGGGGACTGAGGGATGACTGAGAGAAAGGGAGTTTACAGCCAAGAGAGTAGGATGGCGTCGCCGTTGCTGCCATGTACTGTTGTGACTAAGATGTTACTGTTGTTACTACGTCATTGTAGTCGTTTGGGTCAAGAGGGAAGAGCTTTCGTGAGGAGGCCACTGGTGTGTGGAGAAGGTTCGTTGTGTTGGGTTCTTAACGTTGGACTTAAGGTACATGTTCCACATAGTCCTTTGTGGTGTAATTCAAGTAGGGATGTATGTTAGCATGTTTGATTCAAATCTCATGCATAATTTACAGCATTTTAGATGGATTTTTACATAATTAATTGGTGGAAATCTTTATTCATCATGCTACTATATCATAAGCTACTGTTTGACCTTGTTGTCTTTACTTGAATGTATTTTGAGTTATGATTATTGGATTCCAAAGATCTTAGATGTGTTGGATAAATGATTTCAATATCTTTAATTTGGCATATTACATTAATAATTCTGAATTAACTTGAAGCTTTGAATGTATGACTTTCGGCAGTATGTTCTTGTAGGTGTCTTGTTCTCAGAGATGGTTTGCATGGATTGTTTTAATGATATCTCGAGATTTTGATGTTGAATTTTGGTATTTTAATAAGTGTTGGAAAGATAAATTTGAGATCTTTTAAATAGTGTATGGCATGGATTTTTATTGTACTGGATTGGACTCTAAATTTAGTGAATTCAATAGCAGATTTCTGAGTGACTATTTTTGAAACAAATTGTTTAGACGCTTGTGTCGCTTGTTGCGGTCTTTATGATAGGATTTTGGGCAATATAAATGTAGCTTGTTAATTCTAACTTGTATATGATTCGTAGAATTTATTGAGAATTTATCATGCTTAAGTAGAGATTTTTGTAGAGTTGGTTAGTATTTGTGGTGGCATTATTCATTATGTGAACATGTTGTCTTCTTTGGTCGATATCTCGAGTTATAGGTATTGGATTCTTGTGATTTAAGTTGTACGTAATAGATAATTTAATTATCTTCATTTTGATATATTATTCGCGATTTTATGGCTTGTGTAGTGGTTTTTATGGTTGTTTGTGATAGTATTAATTATTCTGTTTTTGCACCTAAAACATGGATGTACTGTGTGAATTGGTGGCGTAGGCCACCCATATGTGTCCCTAACATGGGTTGGGGGCATGGGTGAGCCATGTGATTGGACCGTGCGATGTGTGTAACACAGTGGGCTGTAGTTTGCTTTTAAAGGTGTTTTATGGTTTTATGTAGAGTTTTGTGTGGTATTTTAAGTTAATTTGAAATGATTTTTCAAAAAAGTTTTAAAAAGAAATGTATAATTTTTACAAATGTTTTAGAATTTTTTTTTTCGTAATTTCGAGGAACCAAGAGGATCATAGGATCACACTAACAGATTAGAGACGATTAATATCTCTAGAGAGTTAAGTGCGAATTCGAAGTTGAGGTTTCATAGTTTTAAGAGATCAAAAGGCTGAAACATCTAACCGACAAACCAAGGATGATTGACATTTATGGATGATTGTGAGTTATTTGCTTAAGATGAGGTTCGAGTAGTTTTTCGTAATTTTGAGGAATAAAAAACCTTAATTGAGAGTCTATAGACCAAAAGATCAAGGATGAGGTCAGAAACTAAGAGGACTGAATAATCTGATCAACAGACTAAGAATAATTTGATCAATATCCTGAAGAGTCGAAAGCTAGAGGAGTAGGCATGAGGTCTTAGAGAGTTGTACTGATAAGACCAAAAGGTGAAAAGATTCTTTAGTTGGTTGATTGCAATAGTCTTGAGGACGTCGAGAGGGTTGACCTTGTGTATGTGTTATCCTTGTGTATGGGTTATTAAAGTATAGACTGGAACGGAGAGCTCCTGTACAAGATAACTTTGTTACAACAATGCAGTACACCTTGGCAGCTGCTTATAGGCTGTAAAAGGAGAGAAAGATTAATTATTCGTTAATCAGTAGGGTTACAAACATATATATGGTTGGATTTAAGTGGATATTCAATTACCTTATTACATAAGTACAAACATATAATTCTACATAATAAGTCTAATATTCCTCCTTAAGTTGGAGTGTGTGTATATATAGATATATCATGCTAACTTAGTACAAAGAGAATCTTAAGACCCAACATTAAATTCCTTTGTAAAAATATCTATAAAATTGATTTGAGGACTGCATGTAACGAGTAGAGATAATCTCCTACATCACTATATCCCGAACATAGTGACAATCCACCTCTACATGTTTGATGCACTCATGAAAGGCTAGATTGTTAACAGGGGAGATAGTGGCCATGATTATCACAATATATGGACATAGGCATATCCACAGAAAAGTTAAGCTCTGTTAAGAGCATGGTACCAAACATCGGACCGTATCGACGACATCGCCGACACCTGTCGGAAACTCAAATCAGGGACACAATAAGTAGGGGTATTTCGCAATTTACCTGATTTCGAGGGTGTGTCGGTGTCGAGTCGACTCGTGTTGGCCGTGTTGTCCGACACTGAATTTTCAACACAGTCATAACCCATTTGGTCCGACACATTTAATTGGGCACCGACATGCCCTAAAATTTCAACCTACTGCTTATCTCTTTGCTTTCTCCTTCTATTGTTCTGCTTCAACGGTAGAACAACTGCTGTTTTCATTTCTTAAAGCACTATTCAAGCATTTTTGGAAGGATTCTTCAAAGATTCTCCAAGGATACTCTAAAGGTATGGATTATTCAAACCTGTTTTCATCTTTTCTCCTCTCTTTTCAAGGATTCTTCACGAGTTTTTCATGGATTCTTACGGGTAAATAGATCTCGACTCATCTTCAAGGTTTTTTATGGTTTCTTCAAGGGTTTTTCAAGGATAATGCTTATTTATTTGATTTTACAGCAAATAGGGAATTTTTTTTTTGATTTTTTGCTTTTAGTTTTCAATTAGATCTACCATAAAAATACATAGATCTTAGGTTTTTGTATATTATATTTTTATTTCTTCATTTTTTTCTATTTTAATGCTAACTTGAAAATCAGTAAATTGATAAATAAAGGTTAAAAAAATAGACAAAAAAATCAGTAAATCTAACCTAATAAAGGTAAAAAATAAGTAAATCTAACCTAATCAGTAAAAATGAGAAATATTTCGAAATTTTACAGAAAATCAGAAATAATTTTAAATGTACAAATTATTTAATAAAATATCTCAAAAATTTGTAAAAATTATATAAATTTTAAAAAATACGGAAACATATTTTAAATACATGAGTATCTTTTTTCATATAATTAAACTTATTTAACTTTTTGTTTTCAGTCTTCATAAACTCATTTTCAAGGTTTTTTATGATTTTTTCAAGGGTTTTTCAAAGATTTTGCTTATTTATTTGATTTTACAGCAAATAGGGATCTTTTTTTTGGTTTTTGCTTTAGTTTTCAATTAGATCTACCTTAACAATACATAAATCTTAAGTTTTTGTATATAATATTTTTATTTCTTCATTTTTTTTCATATAATTAAATTCAATTAACTTTTTATTTTTAATCTTTATAATGTCGAGTTTTGATGGATCTCAATATGATAGAAGTGACAATGAGGAGAGATTTGTTAGATCTAAGCTAGGATGGTTGCATAGATATACTGTCAACAACTAGAAACAAAAAACAGAATGCAAGTACTGTAGAAAGAAAATGATGAGTAGGGATATTACAAGATTCGAACATCTTGTTGGTGAATACAGTAATGTCAGTAGGTGCAAGTCATATCTAATAGTCGTTTGTGATCAGATGAGAGAGTTACTAAAGGACATAAAATTCAAGAAAAGTAATAGAACAAAAAGAGACGAAAGATTTAAGTAAATTTTGTTTGATGAAGGGAAGCATGAGTCTATTGTTGTATCAGATTTAGAAGATGATACAGTGTATTCTCCAGATTGTCAAATTCAAGATGAGAGAAACATGTATAAGAGAGCTGTAATGGAGTGAAGAAATGAAGAATGGCATAGATAGTAAATTCAGATATTCCATTGTAATGGAAGTGTTAAAGGAAGGGAAAGTAGAAGTGGCAGTGCATAGAAAGAAAAAGGTAAAAGCATTGCAGAAATGTTTAGAATATACAGTTAAAGATACGACAGTCCAGATTGAGCAACATGTAGAATTGAAAAGTCGAAGCAGAAGGCTATCAAAGGGATGTTTGGAAATGTCAGGGAGAAAATTGATCAAGCTGTGGCTAAATACATGTTTTTTAATGTTATTCCAGCAAATACTATAAAGAGACCGTATTTACAACATATACTTGATGTAGCGGTTAGAGAAGGTACGGAAGTAAAAGCACCAATTGATATATGATCTTAAATCAGAAAAATAAGAATTAGAAAGCTACATTGACAGTTTAAAACAACAATAGCCAACTTATGGGATCACTATTATGTATGATGATTAGACAAGCACTACTAGGAAACAGATTATCAACTTTATGATCTATTATGATAGTCGCACAAGTTTTTTAAAGTCTATTGATGCTTTTGATGTTATCAGAGATCATAGATATTTTTATAAGCAAATAATGGAAGTCATTAAGTAAATGGGACCGTCAAATGTAGTTCAGATTGTCACCGATGATGGCAATAATTTCAAAAAAGTCAGTGAAAAAATCATGTCTAAGTATCCCATTTATTGAACACTATATGCTGCTCATTATATTGATTTGATACTTAAGAACTTTAGTGTGACAAAGTTGGTGGAGAAGACTGTTAGAGAAGCAAAGGTTGTAACAAATTTTATTTATAACTACTCATACCTATTGACCTTTATGAGGTCACTCGAGTATTGTGGTGGTGACTTGATTTAACCTGGAGTTACTCGATTTGCAATAAATTACATTGCACTTCAATTAATGATTGATAAAAGGAATGGAACAAAGTACATGTTTAATTCACCAATCTGGTATCAATATCATCAGAGTGATACTCCAATTGGTAGGAATTTAAATTCTATAATTAATAGTCAGTCTTTTTGGAAGGATGTTCGAAAGGTAGTAAACTTAATGAAGTCACTTTCAAAGGTCCATCATTTAGTGGATGGTGATAAAAAACCTACAATGAGTTTCTTATATAAGACAATGAAGTTGATGAAAGATGCTGTGAAAGATGCTCAAAGGGGTATTTGAAGATTATCGAAGAAAGATGGTCAAACATACTTCTTCATCATTTACATGAAGCTGACAAGTAGTTTGATATATAGATTCATATTAGTTCATGGTTCTAAATGTCGATTTCGTGTTGGACTTCGATAAGTTGAAAAATAGACACGTGTCGGGGAAATATCGGTATGTCGGAATTGTGTCGGTGGAAACACGGTAAAAAAAATTTACATTTGTTTAGAAAACTTCCATTTCGATATCGTGTCGGAGTCATGTCAGTAAATTGAAAATAAGACACATGTCGAAGAAATTTCGGTGACACGCGTAGACATTTAGTACCATGTATTAGTTATAACTCATAATTATATTTACATTATAATTGCTTGCTTAATAACTTTTCTTTATCAATGTAGCATACTATCTAAACCTGATGTTTCATTGCGATCATGATCTCGAGAATCGTACTGATTTACTATCTACTGTGAGAATGGTGATAAAGAAATTAGAGCCAAATATGAACATTCAAATAGAAGCGCTGAATGAAATAAATACTTTAGGAATCAAATGTTCAAATTTGGAGATCCTCAAGCGATTCGTAGTCGTACTTCGATACCTCTAAGTAAAGATTTATATATTATTTATTTTATTTCATAATATTACATTATAAATTGAGCAATAAACTAATAATCTAATATAATATTTCAGGTGAATGGTGGATGCTAAATGGAATAGATGCTCTAAATTTGAGAAAAATTACAATAAAGATTTTATCTCAAATTACCTCAGCTTTAGGTTGTGAAAGAAATTGAAGTACATTTAATCTTATCCATTTAAAAAGAAAATAGATTGAAAATTCAAAGATTAAATGATCTTGTGTTTGTACACTATAATACGAAGCTGAGAATGAAGCATATCAGAGAGGGTGAAAATCAAGATGACTTTGATCCAATTAATTTGACATATATATACAATGAGGATGAAAACGAGGATCCTATACTTGAGTGGTTGCAAGAAAATGGACAACCAATATTAGATAAAGAACAAAGTAGACCAAGCTCAAGAATTACTACCGAAATAGACATTGCTATTGAAGAATACATCGGTTCATCTGAATATTCTCGTAGTGGAACTCCAAGCTTAGGTGGTGACAGTGATACAAATGATTCTTCACAACTACTAGATGATGCTGAAGGTGATGACAGTAGATATACAACTCCTAGAACTGAAGGTCTACAAGGAGAAAGTCAATGATCACTTAGTCTATTCATAGGAGAAGATGAATTCACACATGTCACGTAAGATGAACAGCATGGAGCCCAATAACTATTAATACATGATCCTTTGTCGTATCATTATAAAAGAAAACCTCATGAAGACACAACAAAGGATTCAGATTCTTAGAGTAGTCATACTAGGGAAAGTTTATTAGTCATTTGATTTTCTGAATATCCGTAATTCTATAGACCTTTATGATTATAGTTCTTATGAAAATCATTCTTATAAGCAATCAGATTATACATTTGAAAGTGAATGGACGATAACTTCATCTTTCTATATTCAAAGCCAACAAAGTAAATGGGATATGAACTTCATTTTTAACTATGCACCATCACAAATAGAATATGAACAACAGCCTTATCGAAGTCCTTCAAGTCAAGATTACTTCTTCCAATAGCGTCGACAAGTTACTTATTGCATAGTATCCACTAATAGGGTTCTTGATTCAACTGCCAATATCAGATTATCGTTATTATATTATAGAATACCAAACATATTATAGCCATATGTCTTGGAACAACTATGTATTGTAGAAAGAATCCCAAATTTGACAGTAAATTCATCGTACCTACAACATAGCTAAACAACAACATAATATTAATAAATCAAGACATTTTTTCTGGTATTAAGCATATATAAGGTAACTTTTATAAGTATTTTTGTTTTTAAACATTTATTACATATTTGTGTCTATTATTTATACTTCAGAATATTTGTATTAAGTCCATATAGCGTATTTAATTATGATACATGTTTAAAAAGTTGATCTAAGTAGTTTTAAATGTAAATTATTGTTTACTTTAACTTATTCTAGAGTTCTAAAGCAAATTTCGAAGTTTTTTTATTATTTCAATAAACTTATGTAAATTTATCGTGTTTCCACCGACATTTCCATCTATGTCTGACACGTTTCCTATTTTTATTGGACCGAAGTTTAACACGAAATCGATGTTTGGAACCATGGTTAAGAGTAAATGAAACTACATCATCTCACAAGCAGTTTGTGTCATAGATCGATACTCTGATTCAACACTAGATGTAGAGACAACATTTTATTTCTTACTACGCTACGTGATGAGATTGCCTCCAACGTAAAAGCAATAACTCTGATCTCCTCTATCTCTTACATAGTCAAAGTTTGAGTATGCCTCAATGCGTAAGTGGCTATTTTTCCTATAAACTAATCGCTTACCAAAAACTTTCTTAATGTAAGATAGTACTTGTAAAGCTCCTTATTAGTGTACTATTTTCGGCTCGTGCATGACCTGACCAAGTATATGAATAATGTATGCAATATCTGGTCATGTATTAGTCAAGTAAATAAGTTTCCCAATCAGACGCCTGTGTCTATTAGTATCTTCAAAAAGTGATGATGAATTATCCAAAAAGCCTAAACTCTGATCAAATAGAGTGGTCTTTGGTTGATACTCTAGCAAACCTGTTTCCTACAATAGGTTCAATGTATATTTCCTTTGCAACAATGGCATTTTGTCCCTAGTGTATGCAAACATAATGCCTAAAAAGTACTTAGGTTGGTCTATGTCTTTCATGACTAAGTGTGCCTGTGTGGGTAGTCCTTTGTGTTAGGAATGTCTGTAATATCACTGTCAATCAATAGAATATCATCCACATATATAGTAAGTATCATACAGTGGTTCTCTGTCAGTCTGTAGAAAACTTAGTGATTAATAACACAGCATTGAAAACCACTAGTAACAACAATACTACTAAACTTCTTCAATTAGCATGTGGACTCTGCTTGAGATTATTAATTACTTTCTTGAGTAGATAAATCTATGTTTTTCCTGAGCAACATACTCCGAAGGTTGTTCTATAAACACCTGCTCTGATACCATGTAAAGGGAAAGAAAGATTAATTATTCCTTGATTAGTAAGGTTACAAACATATATAGGATTGGATGTAAGTGGATATTCAACTACCTTATTACATAAACACGCACATATAACCCTACATAATAAGTCTAACATGGACCAATGTCGGTCACTTTGGTCACTTGGACTTGAGTGATATGATAGGTTTTCAGACTAGGTGTATATGTGGTTTGTGATTGTGGTTTTTTTCTGAGTTTCTGATTAAGGATTTTAGGTTCTAGTCTAGAGGAGACCTTGTTTTTTAAGCATGCATAAAGAGACTTCAAATATGCACGGTGCTTTAGCTTGGAAAAAGAAATAATTTTGAAAAGCATATTTAAAGGATTTATACTTGTTGGTAATAGTGGATTGCCTTATTGTGGTTTTGTGATGTCGAGAGTAAATGTATGTTTTTCGGAGATTTTCATGTTATTGGTTTGGGATGCACAACTATATGGTTTGGTACATTAAGGTTTTTCCATGGTTTTGATTTCCGAGCATCAATATGGAGATGCCTATTTTAGTTGTGTTGGTTTGGTTGCTAGTTCTTGAGATTTGAGAGGTTGGAGTTGGAGTTTTCCAATTTGAATTGGTTTTTCAGATGCATGTCACATTGAATGAATGCATCGTGTTTTCCGTGACTTGGATTTCAATGTGCTAGGGTCCTATGTGAGAACCCAAGTATTGATTTTCATTGGTTTTTTTGTTTGCATAATTATTATGCTTAATTTGTGCTATTTTTCGATGATTTATTCTTATTTTTTTGGTTTTTACGGAATATGTGTTGGGTGAGCTATTTAGTGGTCACTTACATGTACTTTTATTTTATATTTTGTAGGTGTTGATCAGGAGTTGATTTACTAGTGCATATAAAGGGAAGTCATTCAACTACACATTAAGAATTCTTGGTAGATATTCTAACATAGATTTATTTCTGTTGATTATAGTATTTCATAGATTATTATACTTGAATTTAAATTTCGTATTGATACTTGATGTTAGATTGTAAAAAAATGTAGCTAGGCTTGGTGTGACAACTATCGTCATTTCACTAAATTTTACTTTACAAACTTAGAATTGGGAATGTTGTTTAATAGACTTCACTTATTAATTCCGTTTCTTTTTTTTTTGGATATTTCACTCCCCTTATCCCTTTTTTCAGTTTCATGATTCAGAATATGTTGACTTCCACTTGCTTCACTTATTATGTTTCATTTTACTTTAATAATTAGTTCTACCTTATATATTTTTCATCATCAGACAACATCTGTGATACCTTAATACACAATGGAGCTAACAATTTTTTCCCTTTTGCCATTATTCTGGTTAATGGACGTGATTATCGATCTGCATTATCCAAACTATAGCAATTAATACGTAAATGACAAAATATTTCAGCTTATTTGTTTGTACTTAAGTGGGTTATCTCAACCTGATTTACATATTTAGACATTCTTGAGTCAAAGAGGGGGGAGGTTCCTTTCATTGCTTGGCACAAGATTTGCAGCCCTAAGGAGGAAGGAGGGTTTGGAAGATATGTTAATCTTTTGGGAAAATGGATTTGGCATCTGGATGGTGGGAATTGTGTTTGGGATGGAAATGACTCTTTGGCACTTTAGATAAGAGTGATTGTTGAGAAGTGGTATATGGAAGTATTTTTGGGAGGGTTAGGTGTCATCTGAGAAGGGTGTCTTCTCTGTATGTGTGTGTGTGTGTGTGTGTGGTGGTCGTGGATGTTGAGGGTGTTATAGAGTGTCGGATTAGGTTGAAGATTGGGTGTGGGAATTGGTTAAGATTTGGGGAGGATCATTGGTTTGACTCTATGCCTTTGACACTAACATTTCTTGATTTCTTGTTACTGTCTGTATAACATTTTGCTAGTGTCGGGGAGTGCTTTGTTTGATCTACGACAAGGGTTGTATGAGAATTGAGATTTAGGAGGGATCTCATTGATAAGGAAGCTTTGGATTTTATTTCTATGCTTGCTTTACTGGAAAATGAGGGCTTGAGTTGTTTATTGGTTATGGGTTAAGGATGGGAACTTCTCAGTTAAATCACGTTTCTCAATCATGATATCAAGTGGTGCTTGTGTTAGTTCCCATGTTTGATTTGGAACAATAAGGTTCCATTGAAGATTTAGAGTTTTACCTTGCTAATTCGTGGTGGGGTGCTTTTAGATTCATCTTTTTAGAGACGTAGTGATGTGGGACAAGCAACGAGAATCTAACTATAATCCGATTTAAGATAGCAAAGATAGACTACAATCCAATTTTCAAGAAAATTATCCAGATTCTCAAACAAGAGAAACTCCAATTTCTACTCAATAATATCAAATATCAATAATTTCATTTCATTATAAAAATTGTTTGACAATAGAGGTTGGTTCCTTTATATAGGATATCCAATTACAAATTCAAATAAAAGATATAACTAACTCTATAACTGAATAACAAGATAAAATATCTAATACAAAAGATATAACTAACTTTATAATTAAATAGCAAGATAAAATAATTAATTATCTCAATAGTATCCTCATCATTTTCTTCCACTGAAAATTTTTTGACTCCAACAAGTTATGCCCATGATATTACTCTAATAAATCCTCGAAATTGACTTCACAATGAAGGTACAAAAGTTGATATAGAAAAAACCAAATCTACACATCCATGGATAAAGAGAAACTCAAAGGTACCTCAGTTAAGTAATAATCATTCACATTAGAAACTAGACTTACATACAAATCAAGCAATAAAGATAATATAAATAGGTCTTGATAGGCTACCAAGAACATGGCAAAGCTTAATAAGTCTAGCATGAAAGTCTTGAAATAGGTGATGTGAATATCACTTAGAAAATAAACATAACATTACAAGATATGCAAGGAATCTTTTAATTTTGTGATGTAAGTTTGCATCTATATAGTTTTTGTTAATGTAAATTTCATTTGAATGTCAACATGTAGATCTTTAGGATGTTGGATAGATGATACGATGAACTCTATAGGATCATTTTTAAGTAGATATGAATTTGGATCAAAGAAATTATGTGGTAAAATGTTAGAGACAATATCTATGGGATCGTTAATTAAACGATTTGAAGTATGTGATAGTTTTCTTATTATTTACCTTAGTGTCTCTCTCAAAATTTAAATTTACGAATGATGGTATCTCAAGAGATGCAGTAAAAGAAGAAAAATCGTCATACTTGAGAAGTGAAATAAGAAATGAATCATGGTTAGATCGTATGAAAACTAAGGGAACCTCTACAGAGACAAATACATTTTATTCTTGTGGAGATTCTACTTTGAAAATTTAAGGTAATTGATCTAATTCCTTAACATCATGTTCTTGAGAAGGTTCTTTGAAAATTTGAGACACTAAATCTAACTTCGTAGCATTAAACTCTTAAGGAGATTTGTTTATAATTGGAGGTAAAGAATCTGATTGCTTAACCGTGAAAAATTTAGAGATATTTAACTTTAGTTTCACAAAAAGCAACTTAAAGGATTTATCTTAAGATTTAAAAATATATGTATTATTTTGCAAGTTATGGTAAGCTTGCTTTTCTTGAAGTCATGGGAAATTTAAAAAAATGTGACCAATATTCATTGGAAGAACTTTATACCAAACATGTGCAAGATAGTCACCTATTTGGGTATGAACAAGGCATCTCTCATAAATTAAATAGTAGTATTTCAACCTATGGAATGTGGACTAGATAAGAATGAGACTTTGATGTTAAATTCATTATAACAATAGCACTTTTAGACATAACATTTAAAAAACTAGCCTCATTGATGATATGTAAACATTAGTTCTACACTTCAAGAATGTATGAAATGGTATAATGTAATCTGATTTTTGTCCATTACTATTATTTTTTAGACAACATCCTACAGCATTGACATGTGGATCTCTTAATATATTTGATTTTGCAAAAATTTTATATGTTGAGATAGTAGAGAAATTTCATTACTTATTGTTAGGATTTTATCATCGATTCCATCAAGTTGATGCTCAAGGGAACAATGGTAAAGAGAAAAGTGTGATCTTAAAGAGCTAGAAGAAAATTCAAATATGTTGAGACATCAACAAATTATATACAAAATAATTAAACTATACAAAATGTAAGCACATGAAAAATGGAAAGCATAAGCAATTGAATGCTGATTTGTGTATGCTTTAAGTAGTGTATGCATAAACAATGATAGACACGAAGATGTAGAAAGAAAAGTACGAATAATTTTTCTTATGTGAGTAGTGGAAATAATAAAGGATTACATAAATATCTAACTACACTGAAATCAATGTAAATCGACACTAATGAAGAACGTGACACCATCCTTCAATATCAATGAGAACTTCTTCTGTCTTATTCTTTTTTTCTTTTGTGAAACCCTAGGATGGCGACGACAAGGGTGACAATGGGACTCCTATGGTGATGATAGCGTCGAGGCAAATGACAACAATGGTGTTCATGATTGGATGTGTACGATGGACAATGGTGAAGTATAGGTGGAGTTGCTATGTAATGACAACTAGTGGAGTGCACATGTTGTGGTGGTGACAAGGTGGTTGTGGCTTATTGGCTAGGGTTGATAGTATAGGTAGGGGATGTGACAACAGGTTTGTAGTTGTAGTGGTTGTTGTGTAGTGGTGACTGGTGAGTATGCAGTGGTGTGGTAATGATAGCAGTGGTGGTGTATAGCAACGACGATGGTAGGAGAGAGGCACTACAGTAGTAGTGGTAGCGTTGAGAATGCAAAAATGAAATCAACGATGGATTCTAATCTCAAAGGAGGGATCAAATTTGCTTTGATACCAATTGATGTAGGACAACAAATGAGAATCGAATTATAATCCGATCTAAGTTAACAATGATGGACTACGATCCAATTTTCAAGGAAATCAACTAAATTCCCAAACAAGAGAAATTTCAATCTTTACTCAAAAATATCAAATATCATTAATTTCAAATCATCATAAAAATTGACTAACAATAGGAGATTGATTCCTTTATATAGATACCCAATTACAAATTCAAATAAAAGATATAATTAACTCTACACTAAATAATAAGATAAAATATCTCATACAAAATATATAACTAACCTTACAACTAAATAGCAAGATAAAATAACTAATTATCTCAATACTATCCTCATCACATGATTTCCATATTGTTAGCAGATGTGTTTTTTGTTTTAAGGCCTCCAAGGATTTGACACATTTTCTATGGGATTGCACGTGGTTTTGAGGATGGTGGTGGTTTTTGCTTGGAAGAGGCTTTTGACATGGAGGACTTTTGGGAAATGTAGGGTATAGTATAAAAGGAAGATGGCATGGTCGTCGAAAAAGATAGTGGAATGCTCTCCCTCATACACCGTGGTGGGTTTGATGGATTGAGAGGAATTATCGAATATTTCAAGATAAAAGCCAATGCCTGGAGAATATAAGGAACAGAGTCATTATCTATATCTTGGAGTGGGATGCTTCTGAGGACGCAGATGCTTTTGTTTGTCATTGGCTGGAGAGGATGCTAAGTGTTTGATTTTGTTTCTTTTTGTTTTTTTGGTTTTGTTCTTCCTTTGTTTTCCTTGTAGTCTTTATTTGTGTACTTATTCGGCTTATTGTCTTGATAAGCTTGTTTCCCTGTTCTACTTATTCTTGGTTTCAATAAAATCTTGATTACTGTTCAAAAAAATAAATGTCTGGATATTACAAGTATATTCTGAATGTTGTCTTTTAGATTCTAATGCATTTCTCTTTTTGTCTGTTTGACCTAATTTTTGTAAATATTGAACATTATTATACAGATTTCTAGCAACTCAAGTTTGGCGATGAATTCCTATAGATATCAGGCTGAGGTGCTCATCAGAAACTACCTTCTAGCGGATTCATGTATCCCTTACACTTCTGTTATTGCTGGCATTTTGATGTGTAAGATGGTAAGCCCTGTTACAACATTTGTTCTCAGTTGTATTCTGCTTGCCTTAGACAATTAGTGCCTTGATCTTTGTTATTTTTGCCTGAAAGACCATGTATTTTTTTACTATTGGCTACTAAATCCCTCTGCATTCTCTAAACACATTATCTTTAGCTAGAAAATGTGAGGAAAAGAAAAGAAGCCCCTCATATTATTTGTAATCCTGACATTTTTGACCTAGTTATCTGCTATTTGAATTTTCTTGTTAGTTGTACTTAAACCGATGCTTGTTGGTCTTTTCAGGCCTATGATCTTACAGAATTTATTTGTTCCCATTACTTCAAGGGCTATGTGAGCCTGGTAAAAATTCAACGCATTGAATGGAATAACAGGTGAGATCAATTTTAATTTTTGCCAATCTATATTTTGGTTTTTGCTTCTAATGCTTTATCCATACAATTTCTGCAGAGGTATGTCTAGCATCCATGCCATTTATATAGCAATTATGTCATTGTATCTGGTGTTCTTTTCGGATTTGTACTCCAACGATCTTCAAAGAGGTTTCATTACGTTGCGAAGTTCGTGCCTCTCTACTTTTACCCTGGGGGTATATTTATACACAAATATTCTCACTGGAGTTTAAAATTGTATCTGTATCTTATGGGATAATGGGTTTAGGGTAAAATATTCTACCTTTTTTACAGGTCTCTGTTGGGTATTTCATCACTGACCTTGCATTAATCTATTGGTTATATCCTTCCCTCGGTGGAATGGAATTTGTAAGTACATGTTATTGAAGATTGGCTTTGATTTATTGGCATCGTAGACTCTGTAAACCAGATGATTGTCTTTCTCTGTCTAAGATGCAGATTATTCTAGTACTGCTCATTAAGTTTTCTCTGACTACCATTTTTGCCATCATGAATTTTCATTTCCCTCCCATAAGCACATGTCAAATTGATGGTTTCATATGGAGCATTCGCATACATGCATGTCTCTCAAGTCTCAACATAACTCGCTTCAGTTATGATGTATTGATACTGTTGTTCTTGGAAATATAGATGATAATACATGAATTATATATTTGTTTATCACCCTTTTGATGTACATCCCTTATGGAATATATCCATGTTTTCACTTGTTATTTGGATAACTAGATTGATGATCTGCATTTATTTTCATTTTCCACGGAAGCATATGTAACAATCAAATTGGTCTATCTTTCCTTCTTCTTTTTCTCAAAGGTGCTACATCATATTCTCTCTTTGTTTGCGATTGCGTACTCAATGTTTTCGAGGGAGGGGCAATTGTATACCTATATGGTGCTCATTTCCGAGGCAACTACTCCTGGGGTTAATCTGAGATGGTATCTTGCAGTGACCTCTGTAAATGTGCAAATTTTACATTTGGAGTTTTTTATTTGACTTGTCCTTGATTGGTTTTTGCAAGGTTTCTTGACACAGCAGGATTGAAAAGATCCAGTGCATATGTCATTAATGGAGTAGTTATGTTTTTTGCTTGGCTGGTGGGTAGAAGATTTAGCTTCCAAATTTACATATTTTATTAATTAAAAAAACAGTTGAAGCATCAGTATGCATAACATTGTATCAAAAAATAATTTGCATGGTTAAGATGTTCTGAAAGTAACCCTTTATTAACTTATGGTTCAATTTTCGTACAACAAACTTGATGATCTTACTAGACACATGATCTTTATTCTGTGAAACTCATAATTTCATTGTTGCTCATTTGGTAACTTGAATCTTTGCCTGTTGCATTTCATGCATGCAGATTGCAAGGATTTTGCTGTTTGGCTACTTGTTTTACCATGTCTACCAGCACTATGATCAGGTAAATACAGATTCTCATCCTCACATGATTGAGGGCCACTAATGCAAATTGTTGGCACATAGTAGGGCAAGTGAAAAACAATAATTCCTCTGTTTAAAGAATATGCTTGTCTCATTTTGGTGTCTATAAGTTTCAATAAAAGATACTTCAGAAATATAGGTTTTGTAAGCTGGCTGTATTTTTCTTTTTTAATCACAAATGGCTTGGGTGTACTACCCAAGAAGCAAAAGAGTGACCATCTATAACCTTTTCTTTTCAAGAGTCTTTCCCATTGCAATATGGGATCATGTGATTGTAGGTTGGGTTTGTCTGCACTTGGAACTTCCACTCTTCCTTCTGTTTAATTTCAACAAATTGGATTGGTTGATACAGGTTGATTTTCTGTTATGATGGATTGACGAAACACTTGCTAGCCCGATTGCTGTTTTGGTGGCTGCAACAGCTATTACAAAGATTGAGAAAATATCTCCTTTTAATTGATGACTATAAATAAATCAGAAAATGTTATGAGTTTTGTACTAACCTAATTTAATATAAGTTAGAAACAACTAAGTGCTCTAACCATGTTTCTGACTTGTGATCAATCCATAGATACCAATAGAAAATAAATAGGTACTTAAAAAGGGTACATTCTCAAATTGGCATCATTTAATTGTTGGTTGGGATCGTCTACACTTAGAACTTCACTTTTCCTTCTGTTTAATTCATTTCCAAGATTTCTAGCACTTGCTACCTTCTCTGTTGACCTTTTCTGGTGTTCTCTTGCATGACAGATTGAGCAGATGCACACCATTGGTTACCTCCTAGTTTTTGGTGTTCCCTTTGTGCTGGCTGTCATGAACACGATTTGGTTTGGAAAGATTTTGACAGGATTGAAGAAACAACTATCTAAGAAAAATAAAGATGGAGGGCCAACATGTCTCTGATCAATTACTCAAGAGAGACGATTCTGATTCTGTACAAATTCATTATCACCTCACTCTGTAAAGTTGACAGGAATACAAAGAAAAAGGAAGTAGCAAGAGCTGTATCAGGGCTAAGGAATTTCTACATGAAATTCAATTATAGTTAATGTATAGGATAAAGAAAAGAACACACTTATCCGTTTTAATTTAAGAATCCTTTTCCAACTAGAATCTTGTTCTTAGCAGAGCCCTGTTTTGTTTCATTTGATGTGTATATTCTCTTTTAGAACGAGAATCTTTAATTTTTACCTGTTATGCAGCAGTATTGCAACCAGTAGATGAAATTCTATAGGATGGAATGGTGTGTTAGTATTTAGTCTTTGCTTGTATTACTTGGATAGTTTGGATGATGCTTGATGACAAAGGTCGGGTAGGAATTCATATGGTTCACTGGACTGGTAATCATTATCTTGGTAAGTGGTAGTTGAAAAAATGTGTAGTAATCATCATCATCACAAAAGCATGCTTCATCTATATGGATCAGACAGGATTGGTTCATGACTGACATGAGATGACTATATTGAACTGGAGGGAAAATAGTTGTGCACTCGTGGTTTAAGCTGTTAATTTTCTACTTGAAACATGTAACAGTAAAAGAATAGAAGGAAAACTAATAGTCTCTGCAATCCAATCCAATGACCCAAGATTCGGAGAATCGGTACATCTTAGCCTACAACCTCTTTTCTCTCTTTGAATGTTTTTTTCACATATTACCTGTGGCATATACAACCGAAACGTGATTTTGACCAAAGTAACTGACTAAAAGGACACCACCATCGAAGAGCCATCTCAATTATATACGAGGCAAAATAACCTGTCACCTAAACATTGTTATCATCTAAATTGAAATTGAAAGGGCGTTAGGAACAGCAAGAAGCATTGTTCTGTCTGCTGGCTGGTCTGTCCATAAGAATCATTCCCGAAGGTTTCTGCACGCGTTGTTCCTTCACTAGCCTCTTTGCTGATAAAAAAGAAGAAGGAAATATTGAACACTTTGTACTTTAAGTATGGATTTTGCAAGTAAAATTCTGAATAGCAGATACAGAATTATTTTGATAGTGACTAATTTACAAATTAGTAAAAAAAATATGTATAATATATCTAGAAAGTAGAAACAGAGAGGTCATAATCAAGTTGAGAGTCTAATGTATAATGGTAACAAGATTAATGAGAAGGGGACTACATCCTGTGAGATAAGAGAAATGTGTCAATGTCTACCATGATCAACTTGCAACGCCATACCAAGACTGATGATTGTAATTAGTGTAAAACAAAATATGACAGCAATACTCCTTATTCCAATCCGGTATACTCTCCCTATAATAGCTGGCTTGGTGATCATTGTGCTTAATAAAAGGGTCTTCAACTTTAATATTGCCCAAGATTTAAAATTGAATTTCAAATCATACCAAAATATAATATAGGTAACTAATTCTTACCAATCTCTTGGAAGATTTCATTAACATTGTTTGCCGTTTTTGCAGAAGTTTCCTTGAAAAGAAGATTTTTCTCCTCAGCATATTTTTGGGCTTCCTGGAATTATCGAGACAACTGAACTTAATCCAATTGAAATTTGAAATTTGCTATTTTATTATGATAATTAAAGAAAAATTTATGAATATAACAATGAATTAGATAGTCCAGGTTTAACAAGGTAAAGATACTTGCCTCAGTAAACACCTGCCTTGAGTCTAACAAGTCGGCTTTATTTCCAGCAAGCGCCACAATTGTGTCAGCACTACCTGATCCCAAAGCAAATTCAGCTTTTAATGTGTATAGGACGACAGTAGCCTAAGTGTTTCAAAACATAGAGAAAATTCAATAAGATAAAAAGGAAATATAAAATGCAGCTGTCTCAAACATTTTTCTTCCAATTGGGCTCTTCTGAAGACAGGAGAATATAAAGACAACATACCTCCTGCGTGAAGTTCCTGAACCCATTTTTTGGCACGACTGAAGGAGGCCTGCAAAATAGATGTTCTACCACAATACTGATACATCATAAAGAATTTTTAGCTATGCAACAAACTTTAAAAGTAAATTTTATATTTAGACAGACTGTGGATATGTGAAAAACTACATGCATGTTAAAATAAATTAAAAAATATCACAAGCAAAATATCACAAGTAATACATCCTCTAGATGTAGAAATATATATTATTTTACTCTAAAAAGAAAGCATAGATCACAAGTTATCAATGGTTGAAAAAATATTGTGTCAATTATTGTTTGTTAAATTAACTCATGGTAAGAAACAGTCTCTTTAGACTAATAAGTGATTCTAGGGGATATGATGAGTTCAAGATAACAACTTCTGTGAAAAAACCTACACATCAATAATTGAGTGATTAATGTATCAGGGGAATTTTCCCTGTGGTTAATCATTGTTAGCTAATATTTATATCGTTAATCTGATTATAGATATCAACAAGGGGGAGAAAAGCTCCCATCAGAACAGTAGAATTGTGAGACGAGATGGCAAGGAGAGTGTGATGAGAGTAAGAAGTAGAAATCAAGAAAACCTTTTTGAGTAGGATATCTTTACAAAGTAGTATAGTGATTCAGTGAAGGTCCTACAGTCATTGTATTATATTACTATGACTATGATATAGATAAGCCATTGATATATTGGTCTCCAATGAAAGACTCTTAAATCGACATCTATGTGTACAATTAAAACAAAATGTACCAATATTTCAAACTTAAATGGAATAAAACATCTTAGTAATGAGACTATCAATAGTAACTCTCTCATCTTAAGTACTACATAAATATACCAAAATAATGTTATCAATTTTATTGAAATTTTGGAAAATATGAAAATGAATGATACAAAATGCATTTGTCCTATCAAACTTGAATTGATTAAAATTTCCTAAATAAGGAGTATGGTACTGTTATCTTTTGCAAATGCAACAACAGTAACCACTGATGCACCTGATTGCATTCACAGGTATAAGTTGGAAAGTATAATGAAAGTGAGAATGGTATATCATCACTTTCATCTGATATCCCAAAGTCAATGAGAAACAAATATTTTCCACTTAATTCTTATAAAGCCACAATGCAATGCCATAGAAGGATAGTTCCCACTTAATCAGATAAAGGCATCACCTACCACATTGGTTATATCATACACGACTATGGCAGCAGCTGCTCCCCTATAGTACATTGGGGCCAGGCTATGATACCTCTCCTGCCCTGCTGTATCCCAAATGTCAAACTTCACAGTTTCATCATCGACAGCTAACTTTTGTGAGAAGAATGCAGCACCTATTGTTGACTCCTATAGCATGCAACATGAAAATATTAGCCCAAGAACAAAAAAGCAACAAAATACGATTTTTCATAGCAAATCTTATAGGAAATGAACCAAAATATAATCATGCTGACAGAATTTGATCATGAATTTAACCTGGAAATCTACAAACTGGTCCTTGACAAAACGTAGTACTATACTAGATTTTCCAGCTCCAACGTCTCCAAGAAGAACCTAAAATATATATTGCAAACATGGCACAATAAAATCATTAACGGGAAAAAACATTTACGATCCCATATCAGTAACAAGCTAATATAATGCAAAAATATGGAATAATGGAAAACGATGAATCCTCTCACACCAGGAAATTTATGCAAATCTGCAAGGAAATAGCACCTCCTTAAAACTGTAAAGTTAACAACTTATATGATTGAAAAAAGAGGGAAAAAACAGAGAGAAAGAGTTTGATATGCAGGAAAAAGACTGGAATCAGCTTGGAATGTTACTACTGCAGAAAGTAACATATAATGAGTTTCAATTAATATTTAATAATTAAGAACTTTTTTTTTCCCATAAACGGAACCAGTAAGTTACAAAGGCAAACTGAACAAAATAATTCAACATCAAAGTGTAAGTTTTCATATTGGTATTCCAACAGTAAGCAGCCGCCATTTGACTCTTGACCCTTGATCCCAAAAGAAAGGTGCTTTCCATCGGTGCTGAACTCAATAGATGGAAAAAGGAGTCGAACGGTATTCAATAGGGAGGTGGTGGAGCCAACAAACGTCGAGACAGGATGAAAAACAGCTGTTTAAATGCGCTAACCGTCCGTGGAGCTGCCAACTCGCACCGAGAATTCCACCAACTGAAACGGAACCGCGCGGAGCCCGTCTTAGAACCTGTACGAAAGGCCTATAGAATGGTATTCTATAGGACCAAGACGGTTCGTCTCAAAAGTCTTCTGCTACTAATTCCATATTCCACATTGAAATTTTAATTGCTAAATTCTTCGGAAAAGAAGCAACAAAGAACGAACGTGTTGCACAAACAAATGAAAAAAAAAGCATTGTTCCTTACGAATATACACAAGAGGAAGGCCAAAAATCAAGCCAGCCTTTAGATTAATAGAAAAGAAAAACATAGAACAGAAAGCAACCATCATCAACCAATCATGCACGAAAGGAAAAAGCAAGTAAACACGAAATCAAACGAGAACCCACATGATTCTTCAACGAATCAACGAGAACCCCAAAACCCAATTCAGTATTAGATCATACAACCTGAAAGAAAATTCCAACATCAACAGAACAGGTCTTTGAATGATTATTGATACACGCATCAACGAAGGAAGGGGGGAAGAGAGAAAAAAGCATACCAATTTGGCATTTTTACTCTTGCTTTCTTTTCCAGCGGCAGCCATCACAGAGATTGGAAGACGCAGAACACGAAAAACTAGATCACCCAAGTGATTTCGAGATATATAACCGAGAGAGAAAAGAAAGCAAAGAAAACAAAAGAGAGACTCCAAATTCTACAAGGAATCCAAGTTATCGTCGATTCGTTGTTGGCAACAGAACAAGTTGGACGGGTCACATATATATTGTATGCATTCTTACGGATTCGTCATCATTAATATAAGTTTGTTTGGTTGATCGAATTCAATAATGTCGTATGCTGAAGATTGCTGCATCCAACCATCCACGGCGTGTTCTGTTCTTTGGGACTTTTGTGCGGGAAACGCGGCAAATTTTGCTACCACCCGGAATCTTCTCAGGATGTACGCCTGGGATGACAAGGAAACGCATGCCACGTTCTTTAAATAAAAAAAATTTTAAATAACTCCCAATTATTGATTTCAAGTTTTCAATTCTTGTCTTTTTTATTTTTTCAGAAAACTAATTAAGGGTCTCAAGTGGATTCATTCAACCATCCTTAGTTAAATTAGGGGCATGTCAGCTATCTTTCTAAGTCAAGAAGATCACGGAGACAGTACTACTTTTGGGAGCATGCAGATGAGACTTCTCGCAAGCATTTCTGGATAAGCCTATCAGTTCGCAGAAGCATAACTGTCACGACGCATAAAATTGGCATGCATGACAATAGTCCGCAGACCTGTCAGACTTCTTCCAAGACGAGAGCAAACCTTGTTTGCCTAAAGCGAAAGACATGGAAAATGGATTTCCAGAATCCAACCGCAACACATAACAAGTGCGATTTCATTTCCACCTTGGCAAATATTCAACAATGGGGGTGACATGCTCCAAACCTGTAGTGGCTCACGATCCTCAGCGGTCAATGCACCTATCAATGTTTGCAAGACATCAGAGCAGTGTTTTGGTGTCACCATGGTTAGATGCCCAGGCAGATATGACAATTATCCATTGGGCCCCATCACATACAAGCAGTACAAGTATCTTAAAGCACAGAATGGCTGCACAAAACTACATTTAAAACCATAAATTGGGTCTTATGCCCAAACCACACAAAATCATCTTTTACATTCGTTTATAGGGTCAAAACCCAAAACCACACCCAAATCCATTTGTTTGGGGTTCCACATGCCTCTATGTTGTTACACGAGGCAAACATCATTTATATAAACCCACCATACAATTACAACCACTTAACATTCATTAAAATTCACATTTTAACATCTCAAATTTAGGGCAAAAATGACATACCGAATTTTCAATTCAGTATACCGAATTTTCCTGTTTCGGTATACCGAAATCCCCTGTTTCGATCGACCGTGAAATTTCGGTCTACCGAAACCCTAAGTTCTGGCTTAATCTGCTAGGATTTCGGCATACCGAATTCCTCGCAGACAGGGCACACCCCTGTTCCGCAACGACGAAAATCACCTATAGTGGGAGTCCAGATCGGACCCCCCAAACATGCATCATAAATTTCCATAAAATCATGGGATGTAGACCCTCAAGTCTACTTCAAAACCCTTCAAACCATTCATAATTCCATCAACCACACAAGAAGATATAAATTCGTAAAGGAAACATGCTCAGAGTGAAACCTTAAAACATTTAAGACATATCTCCTCAAAACTCACAAAATTCACACAATCTAGCATGATCCCTACACATTCACATCATTTAACTCAATTCCAACATTCCTACTATTTTTCTACAATTTTTCATGCATTTCCCTCGATTTTTCATGCTTGAGGCATAATCAATAGGAAACATGTAAACGAGGTAGAGACAGGGCCACGTACCTCCGATGGCGCCCCAGTGAACCTTCCCGCACTTTGGCGAGTCTCCTTGCACCCCGACGAAGTCTCTCCCGCCGACAGACCACACAAACAACCTCCACCCCCTCCTCAGTTGCGTGCACGTCGTTCTTCCTCTCCCTCTTTCTCCTCGCATCACAGCTCACCTTCAGCCACTCGCCTCCGCCCTTCTTATCCCTACCTCCTCCCGCATCACGCCAGCCACCCGTCGTGTCGAAGATGACGATGAGGCACGGGTCGTTGGGTGGTGGTGGCACGGGCTGGTGGAGGGTGAAGGGGAAGAAGACGGGTGTGTGGTGAGCTCGTGAGTGAGAGAAGGAGAAAAGGAAGAAAGAAAAGAGGAAAGAACGAGTACGCAAATCGAGGGGACTGTGCATCCTCAAATTGGACTCCACATTGGTCCCAAATCGCAAGCATGTGCACAGAAAGCCAACCACAAGCTCACACAAGCAAGAAACAACAGATTACCCATTAATAAACCATTTATACAATATTGCAAATAATTATATGGTTTATAATAAAAATGGATAATCAGGCCCAAATGTCACACATGAAAATTAAGAGAAATGCATGTTAAATTGTAGAAAAATAATGAAATAAATGGGAATGCGATGTATAACATGAGAATGTAGAGATCATGCGGTTAGGATTGATGTTTGTGGGGAAAATGTGATTTTGCGGTTGAAGGCTACAGTAGTCGTTCTTGAGCCCCTTCCCCTTGTGATTTTCGTTTGAACTGTGTGGTCGATGGAATCATAAATGGTTTGAGGGTTTTTGAAGTAGACTCAAGGGTCTATGTCCCATGATTTTATGCAAATTTTTGATGCATGTTTGGGGGGTCCGATCGGGACTCCCACTTAGGACGATTTTTCACTGCTCAGAACAGGAGTGTGCCCTGTCTGTGAGGAATTTGGTATACCGAATTTATTCAGTATGCCGAAATCCTAGCAGATTAAGCTATAACCTAGGATTCGGTAGACCGAAATTTCACGGTCGACCGAAACAGGGGGTTTCAGCATACCAAAACTTTTTGATATACCGAAATAGGGAATTTCGGCATACCGAATTGAAAATTCGGTATGTCGTTTTTACCCTGAACTTGGAATGTTAAAATGCGAATTTTAATGAATGTTAAATGGTTTTAATGGTATGGTGGGTTTATATGAATGATGTTTTCCCATGTAATGACATGGAAGCATGTGGAACCCCAAACAAATAGATTTGGGTGTGGTTTTGGGTTTTAGACCCTAAAAATGAATGAAAAAGATGATTTTGTGTGATTTTGGGCATGAGACCCAATTTATGATTCTTAGCATGGTTTTCATGGCTTGAGTTGGGACCCTAGTGGAGGGTCAAGTCTTGCAAGGAAACAGAGTCCTACAACGAAAAGAATGAAATGGAAAATGGTTTTGAAAAGTTGAAAGAGTTTTGGAATGGAACACTAATAATGTGTTATGAGACAAAACTGTGGTTGCCGAGCTTGTGGAACCCTTTGCACGGCTCTCCTCTATCCAGTGTGCATGGAAGCACACGAGGAGTTCTGATACGGTCACGGTGAAAATGGTGAATCCGAGAAAAGAGATGAGACTCGAAATCACCAAGGGAAGACAAAAGGATAAGGAAAGGAGTCGTCACCTAGTCTTTTAATAGAAAGACGAGGAAAACAAGGAAAAAACACAAGAAAACTAACAAAGTGTAAAAAAAATGTGTGATCCGTGCCTAATGGATAATGCACAAGTGAATGTAGGCCAAGAAAAGGATAAGGATTCTGGTTACGCATGGGGAGGGGTTAGGCACCCCCATGCGCCCAAGAAAACTCGATCTTTCTAGGTTTCCTACTGTCAATGGTCTGTTGAATGTATGCTTGCTTATTCTATATGCTCATGCAAAATCTGACTGAAAACATGCCAAATCAAAGCGAAGAAACGAAATCAAGGGAAAAAGTTAATCCAAGGGTCAAATGTAGGCATTAATAATATCATTTTGCTGTACGCCCGTGGGCGATAAGGAAAATCATGAAATTCTCAGAAAGTATCTCGCAAAACAGCGGAAGTTGAGATAAATCCGAGAAAATCATAAAGGGGGAAATAATCCTCATTCCGAGACAATGTCGGCTTTACAAAGCCTTTTGATGTATGCCCTCGGGCGATGAAAACCAAAACAAGTCAAAATCATGGGAAAAATCGAGGGAAATCCAGAAAACAGGGAGAAAACAAAGCCAAAATCAAGCTAGGAAAGCATGCGCAAAGTCGGGAAGAAAATACAAGAAAATCTGTGTAAAAAGATGTGTAAAATGCTAGTGTGAATGCTAAGGTGAAAACATCAAGGGGTCTTATGCAAAAAGCCCAAATTTAGAGAAAAGCTGAAGTTCGAAAGCCCAAATCATCAAAAATACATAGGAAAATACATTTTATGCAATTATGAAGAAATCTGAAGCCAAATGTGCCTCCCTAACCAAAATGAAGTTTCCTAGGGGTCTACCACTAAAGCATGCATTTTAAATCAATTTTGTAGAAAATCAGGGTAAAAAATGCAAGTAAAATGACTTAGAAATGTTCCAGAAAGTTTCAAGGGTAAAACAGTCATTTTACCCCAGAAAACAGGCAATCAAAGTAATTACAGCAAAGTATGGGAGCTAAACTGCAAAATTCACAGCAAACAAAGCATTCAGGAAGTTTCTAAAGTAATCAGGGGCAAAAATGGAATTTTTACTGAGGAACAAAACATTTAGATGAAATTCAGTGAAGTTTGTGGGTGAAAATGCAATTTACCCAAAAAAACATGCTTCTAGAAAGTTTTAAAACAAATTCAGGGGCTTTTATGCAATTAAACCATAAAAATGAACATTTTGGAAGTTTCTACAAAGTCTAAGCGTTTAAATGCAATTTTCTCAGTAAAAACATGCTTTTAGAAACTTTTAAAACAAGTTTAGGGACTTTTATGCAATTTTCACAACAAAATAGGCTTTCTAGATGCTTTCTGTAAAAGGCAGGGGCCTAAATGTAATTTTCCCAGTGAAAAAATGCTTTTAGAGAGTTTTAAAACAAATTCAGCGGCTTTTATGCAATTAAACCATAAAAATGAACATTCTGGAAAGTTTCTGCAAAGTCTAGGGGTTTAAATGCAATTTTTCCAGTAAAAATATGCTTCTAGAAAAGTTTCAGAGAAATATAAGGGCTAATGTGCAATTTAACCAACAAAAATAACTTTTCAGAGAATTTCAAAAGAATGCAAGGGTTTAAATGCAAATTAACCAGTAAAATATGCATTTTAAATCATTTTAAAAGAATATAAGGGCTTCCATGCAATTTTCACAGTAAAAATGAACTTCCAAGAAGAATTTAAGAAAGCTTAGGGTCCGTTATGCAATTTGCACAACAAAAATGAACTTCTAGAAAGATTCCAAGGAAACTCAGGGTCTTTTATACAATTTGTCTAAAGCAAAAAACATTTAAAAAGAACTAGAGGACTTTTATTAAAGTTTTAAACTCAGAAAACATTAATTAAAATGTTCATGGTGAAAAATGTAATATTTTCAGTTAAAACTTTATTCAAACGATATATGAAAAATAATTGAAGGACGTAATTGTAATAAAAGGACCAAAAAGTAATGGAAAAGGACCTAATAGTAAGAAAAACTTAAATGTTTGTATTTTAATCAGAATAATTTTTTTTACTGTTTTTACTTTTAAAACAAACTACGACGGCACCAGCGACGGAGCTCCACCACCGGCGACCATCAAAGAAGGGGAAGGAGGGAAGCAAGAAAAGGGGAATCCAGAGAGATCCAACGGATTGGATCGGAGGCACAACGACCAGAGTGGGCCACCCACCCCCTCTTGCCGTCAGGCTCTCCGGCGACAATGTTGGAGAAGAAAGAGGACACTAGAGGCGGCGGAGCGGCAATCCAAGGCTTCTAAAGGCTTCGGGGCGTTGAGACGAGCGTTCCCTATCAGTCCTCAGCGAAATAGGCTGCTCAAACGGGTTCCCGATCAATCACGACGGCACTCTGGCAACGACGGTTGTAGAGGCGATCCGGGGCTCGATCCATGCTGCTGATGGCTCTGGTAGCTCGGGGGCATGCCGTGGGACGTTTCTAGATGATCGGGGCGGCGCGATAGGGCTAAAGACATGTGGACAGTCGTTGTGTTCTGCCTTCTCCGGCGACGACGACGGAGTGGCGTCGACTGCCTTCTTCTGCTGGCGCCTCCACATGGACCAGAGTGAGGCTCTGACAAGCGGAAAAGCAGGAGGAGGCTAGGGGAGAAGAATCCAAGGCTCTGGGATTGGGGAGGAGCCCAGAGCCAGTGCCCCTACCTAGGTCGCCGAAAATTGACTCCAACGGAGCCTGGGGGCACAAAATGAACCAGAGGAAACCCCTAGAATTGATCCAAGGAGAAGGGGGAAGACCTAGGATCACCATTTAACTGTAATTGAAGTCAAAAGGAGGTGTACCTAGCTTGGCAATGGTTTTCCACCTTGTTGCTCGTCGGAGGTCGTCGGAAATCACCTCTCCTCCTCCACTACGAGCTCCTCTCTCTCCCAGAAGCTCTCTCTCGCATCTCTCCTCTCCCAGGCCACCCCAAAGCCCTATTTATAGATAGGAAACCCACTAACAACCAAAACTAAACCATAACTAACTCAAAACCACTTCCTAACAACCTAACTAAACACTAACAAACTCCCTAACCACCTAACTAATCCCTAACAGACTAACTAATCCACTAATTAACTCTAACAAACCTATAACAAGCCTATATTAGGAAAGTGGGCTTTCATGGGCCTAATGGGCTTCATGGGCTTTGGTGGGCCTAAATAGGTCTTGTGGGCTTTCGATGAATTAAGTGGGGCCTTGGATGAATTAAGTGGGCCTTAGTGAGCCTTCATGGGCTTAATGGGCCTATGTGGGCTTTGTGGGCCTCCATGGGCTTAAGTAGGCTCTCATGGGTCCAAATGAAGTAAATGGGCTCACATGGGCTTCAATTGGGTTGTAATGGGCCTAAATAAGTCTTGTGGGCCCAAGTGGGCTCAAATTGGGTTCAATGGGCCTATTTGGGCCTTCATGGGCCCAAGTGGGTTCCCATGAACTAAATGGGCCTTGGTTGGATTAAATGGGCCTTTAAAGAGTAAAATAGGCCTTCAAAGGGTTAAATGGGCTTTAAATGGATTCAAACTAGGGTTAAAGTTCATTGGTGATTGAAAGCCCAGCCACCACACTTTCAACTTGCTAAAAAATTGGGGTGTCTACAGACGGTGTAGGCTGAGCCTGGGCTTTTGAGCCTAGTTGTTCGGGTCACCGACGATGTAGGCTGAGCCTGGGCTTTTGAGCTTAGTTGTTCGGGTCACCGATGGTGTAGGCTGAGCTTGGGTCATTGAACCTAGTTGTTCGGGTCACCGAGCTCGTGACGATGTAACCTGAGCCTAGGATTTTGAGCCTAGTTGCTCGGGTCATTGACGGTGTAGGCTGAGCCTGGGTCATTAGACCTAGTTATTTGGGTCACCGACTGGGGCGTCAGACAGAGACATTTCCCCGTGCACTTATGAAAATAAAATTGAGGCTGGTTGGCCGGGGCGGTGACATCTCGTACGAGGAATTTCATCTTGACAGTGCAGGAAAGTAGGAGAAGAATGTCCTCGCCTACTGCTTGTGTGTCGTGTTACTCCTAATCAAGGTAACAACAGTAAAGAAAAGTGGAAATGAATAAAGAAAGAGAAATGTGTTTTGGTCAGGATTAGACTGATGAAATAGTCCTAAAATCTTGAAAAAAAATGATGATGTTTTAACCAATTGCCAGTTAGTGTTTATGATTTGGTTTTGAGCCCAATGGGGCATTGTGTTTTAGGCTGGATCTGGTCAGAAATGTGAATTTGAAAGTGTGTTTTTGGGAAGAAATCCCAAATATTGAAAATGGAAATGTTTGGAAAATGAATTCCAAAGGTTTTGAAAGAAATGTAAAGGAATACGTTTGAAAGAAAATGTGGTTTTGGAATAAATTTCCAAATGTTTTGAGAAAGGAAAAGAGACATGACTTTTGAAAAGAGTATGGAATTGGGATTGAATTCCCAAGTGTTTTCCAATGAAAGAAAGGATGATTTTCCAAAAAAGAAAACCAAGTTTTGAAAAATGATAAGAAATGAGTTTTATGGTTTTGCCGAGATTTTTGTGGTTTGTATGTTTTGGGGCGCGTATTGGGTGACTTAGATGTCACTCACGCGTGCTATTTGGTTTTCAGGTGCAGACTACACTACGTGCAACCGAGTCCCGGTGCAGGAGTTGGAATCTCTAGCCACACATTGTAATCCTGAAGGTGAGCCTTAGTTACAGTTATATTTGTTCTGTAATTAATGTAATTATGCTTGTGATACTGTGATTTGACAGCATGCCCGGGATCGGGGCGTTACATTTAGTGTTTATTTCATCTAAAGAATTTGAGCACAACAACATCCTATTGCGATATATTCTACCTCAATAGTTGAAAGAGCAACACTATTTTGTTTCTTACTAAACCAAGACACTAATGAATGTCCTAAGAATTGACAAGTGACACTTGTGCTCTTTCTATTAGTTTTACATCCCACATAATCAGTATCACTATATGCCAATAATTGAATACTAGAATTCTTAGGATAAATTAGACCATATTCTATAGACCCTTGTAAATATCTCAAAATATGTTTGACTACGGTTAAATGTGATTCCATGGGAGAGGTTTGAAATATTGTGCAACGACACACATTGAACATTATATCTGGCCTACTAGCAGTCAAATACAGAGGAGATTCAATCATTCTTCTAAATAATTTTTGTTCTACCTTTTTGCTAGTTTCATCCTTGTCCATTCTAGTAGACGTACTCAGAGGAGTTTTTGCAATTTTACTATTTTCCATTCCAAACTTTTTCAATAACTCCTTAGAATACTTTTCTTGATTTACAAAAAATCCTTCTTTTGTTCGTTTTATTTGTAGTCCTAGGAAGAATGTCAACTCCCCCATCATGCTCGTTTCAAATTATTGTTGCATGATATTTGAAAAATCTTTACATACTCGTTGGTGGATCCAAAGATGATATCATCTACATAGATCTGAATAATTAATATGCCATTTTCCACCCTTTTTATGAATAAAGTTATATCAATAGCTCCAATTGAAAAACCTTTTTCATTCAAAAATTTTCTTAGTCTATCATACCAGGCCCAAGTGCTTGCTTTAAGCCATACAATGCTTTATTTAACCTAAAGACATGATCAGGATATATTTCATCTCAAATCCAGGAGGTTGTTTGACAAAAACTTCTTCTTCAACAATTCCATTCAAAAAAGTACTCTTGACATCCATTTGGAATAATTTAAATCTCATATGATTGACATATGCTAACAACATTCTAATTGATTCCAACCTTGCAATGGGTGCATGTAACCATGCCGGCGAGGAGGTTCCGCAAATGAATGCGAGATCGGTCGGCAAAATCACGTCGAAAAAGCAAAATAAAACGGAGTCGCCACCTAATCTATTATGGAAGACAAGGAAAACCATATACATGAAAAATCATGCGAAAACACAAAATGACAAAGTTCATGTCTATGAAATAAAACCAAAATGCGGGTAAGGATCCCTGTTACGCACGAGGAAGGTGTTAGGCACCCTCGTACGCCCGATAAAATCGGTCTTCCTTGATTTCGCCCATGAAATGTAGGCTTCTCAGTCGCTTGCTATACGCCCAAG
>JAMKQA010000999.1:0-21441 GCA_024699735.1 Posidonia australis | reverse complement strand
TACACAAATGACAAAAAGGTTACATAATCTGTGCCTTAGCCTACTTAAATACTAGAGCACCCAAATGGTCAAATGACCAAACAACCCTGAAACAAAAACATAATTCAAGACATATTTACAACACCTATCACTGTGAGAAAAAGAGAGAAGGGACGTGGGGAAACCACACTTCTCCCGCCGGAATCCACACAGGCAGACCGCTTCCTTCGTGTTGAGCCTATCTCTGTCCTTGTTCTTCCTTCCACCTCCAGTCCCTTCATCTCCACCATCTTTGAACCCATGCAGCCTGAGGGTATCCGTAGAGACCCTGCCACAATTGTTGGACCTCCGGCAAAGTCCCGAGTATCGGCCAAACCCAACAACACCACCAGGCTGTTGTCGAACCCTAGCCCATGCTCCTCAACCATCTAGTCCATCTCCTTAACCCTAGTTCTTCCCCCTTACCACAGCCTTATCCTCCTTAGCTTCACCTCTAGTTGCCATTCTCACACGGCCACAACCTATCCAAAACTCTATGCACACTGAGAGGAGGCGAGAGAGAGAGAGGGGAGTATGTGGAGAGCTCTGCCTCGTTTCCCTCCGTCCTCAATAGCCTCTTCATCCCTCCTCCATTTCCCGTCCTTCCTCTTTCTCTCTATCACCCATGCAGTCCGTGCCACCGCAAGCAGAGAGAGAGAACGCGGGAGAGACCTTCGATTATCCCCCCACTCAGCTGGTTTCCTTTCATCACACCGGCCAATCCCTTGTGAGTCACCACTATTGCTGCCCTTGTCCCTTCGTCCACAGAAACCAGTAGTCTTGTTTTCAGGTCTCGTCCATGTGAGCTCCCATGCATGCAGAAAGAGTACCTAGGAGAGGGAAGGAGAGTAACCCATGCATTAGGGTAGGGAGAAGGAGAGAGAAACCATTTCATATCTTGCATTCATCATCATCCACAAGTGTATTTTCTTGCATACATGTCATGCATTTATCCTCATACATGTATTTCATGTGCATTTCATGCATATTTTCATATACATATTCTCTTGCATATCATACGTTGCCACATCGAATTAAATTTGCCTTTTGGGTTACATTTCATGACTTTTAGTCTGACTTTTACAAACCTCTTCTGAATTGGTTTTCATATCGCCCATGGGTGTACATTAATCGGCATGTAAATGCCTATATTGACCCAACCATGATTGTTTCTTTTTTTCTTATTTTTGCAAGCATTTGAAGTTATTTCACTGTTTTATGCCGGTTTTCTCCCTGAGTGTCTCTGATTTACTTGATCTTCTTTGTTGCCCAAGGACGTTCATTAACAAGCTTGACATTGCCAACATGGACCTGAATGAGGATTATTTTCTCACATTTGATTTTCTCAGATTTCCTAATTTTTTGCTGTTGTGATGCCTTTCAAATATTTCTGATTTTCAACATTTTTCTCATCACCCAAGGGCATACAGTAAAGTGGCTGGGGATAATCAGATTCTAGCTTTCATATTGGTTTTCTTGCTTGCTTGTCATTGATCGGTACACTTTCTGTTTGTTTGCTTATTTGTACATATTTGACTGCACATGTTTTTTTGTATCTTTTTACACGATTGCCATGCCACCACACATGTGCATGACTTGATTCATGCCTTTTGTTATGATGCTTGCTTTTCTTCACTTACCTGTGAGCACTACAGTAGCACATACCATGCTCATGCCTTTTGCTTGTTGGTTGAGTGATTGGATGCCATGATTGTGTGTTTTATTCCCCTTTTTTGTATTTTCCATGATTATGAAAGTAAAGACATGTTTGCCTCCCTTCCTGGTTAAAATAAAACACATAAACTTCGACAAACAAATAATAAGACATAACTAGAGACAAATGATCACAATCCCCTTGGCTTAATAAAATGCAAGTAAAATATACCAAGCATATGTGCATGAATGATCATTTTAGAAAGCATGCATCTCCTCCTCTGAGTCCACCTATAGTTTGTGATGGACAATTCTGGTAGCTCGTTCTATAGCTTTGGCCTAGGGCGTGTTGCTAGTTTGTCCCTCCTTATCTGGTGTCGTGTCGGTGTTAGTAGAGGGTACAACTCTTTGCTACTGCAGGAGTCGAGACCACCAACACACCACTCGTTCACTGCCTGCGCTATGGCCAGGATTTAGAACGAGAACCTTACTTTTCTGACCAGAGTCAACACTTGAACACATGAGTGCGTCCAGTGTGGTCAACCCTATGCGGCACATGCATGGTGAGAGAGTGCATTTTAGGATATTCATCTGCATTTTTGTGTCATTGCATGCCACTTTAATAACTTGCATTTGTCTTTGCATCGTTGTTCAGGTTCTGATGCCTATTTCTCTTGCCAATTTATATCAGGTAGCTTGTTGTGAGGTCCTCAGCTAGGAGCCCGGGTGTCTCCGTTGTGGGTGGCTTCCCATGGTTGTTTTCTCTCACCTTTTCCCGAGCTATTGGTCACTTTTGGCAGTAGTTCATCTTAGAGCTCATGCATTTGTCTTTGCCGTAGCTCCATTCATATTCGCTCGTGGTTAGCCATGGCCTAACTGACCAGCGAGTCCTCTGTTGTTGTTCTGGAGGAAATCTCAGATTTAGTTCCTCTATCTTTCACTTCTTCTGATTCTCCTTCCCTCCATGCAATCCGTTTTAGTGTTTAGGGGGACTCTAAACCCATTTTAGGGCATTCGCAGGCACTTGTCGCTCAAGAGCCTGTCACCAAATCCACTGCGGTGACCATCACATAGGTTCTAGAAGTGCCAGATGCATCTCTTTCATCGGGCTTTCCTGTTCCAAGAATTTAGTCGACTACGACTACTTCTACCATAGGGTTCGTCCCTCTCCCGGTCTTACCTTTTGACCAATTCATCGGTGAGTCTCCTGCCATGCAACCACAGCATAAGATGGCTCTCGCAAGGAGGCTGCAGTGTATGGCTCTCTATCCTGGTCCGACCTCTGCTCCTTTTCCTTTGACCCTTGAAGTTTTGATGCAGACCACCTTAGCATTGTAGGCTCATTCCACAGCACTTTCGCCCATGCCATCGCCTCAACTCTTCACTGCTCCAGCGATAAGGGTGTCATCTTTGCCTCCTGCACCTTCACTACACTAGGCACATCATGTGACTCCACCACCTGTCTGGAGAGCAGTATGCCTCAAGCTCGTTGCCTGGAACCGTACCGGTACAACAACTGGTACTCCCTCACTCTACATCTTATACAAGACAGTATGCAATCCATTCATTCCCTTTGCACCAAATTCAAGCTCATCCACGCATGACATCATTACACTTAGCACCTATGCATGGGTATGCTGGCCTTTACGCCTTGACACCAAGAGGCATTAGGGTGGATCCAGAGGAGCGCACACGCACAACCCATACGACATATGTGGCACCCGCATTAGCTGCTCCGGTCTCGTTAGCAGCAACTTCAGACGCCCTCTTGGCAAGGATTGGCGATTTGGAAAGAGCACTTCATCAAGTGCAGGGTGGAGAACACCAGTCCTACCACTTCCGAGACCTTTGCTATTTTCCAAAGGTGACTCTCCTCGAATTTCCACATCATGGAATTTGAAAAATAACAGTAGTGGTTGCCCAATATCCCATTTGAAGGTTGTGACCATGCCGGTGGAACCCTTGGCGCGGCTCTCCACCTACTCCAGTGTGTGGAAACACACGAGGAGATTCGATACGGTCACGGCGAAAATGGTGAATCCGAAAGAAGAAGAAGAGACCCGGAAACACCAAAGGGAAGACAAATAGATAAGGAAAAGGAGTCGCCACCTAGTCTTTTAATGGAAAGACAAGGAAAACAAAAAAAACCAGAAAAGGCAGAAAGCAAACAAGATGCAAAGATGCATGTGTGATCCGTGCCTAATGGATAATGCAAGATGAATGCGGGCCATAGAAAGGGTAAGGATTCTGGTTACACATGGGGAAGGGGTTAGGCACCCCCATACGTCCGAGAAAACTCGGTCTTTCTAGGTTTCTTACTGTCAATGGTCTTCTAAATATATGCTTGCTTATTCTATATGCTCATGTATGAAGATGACCGAAAACATGCCAAATCAAGGAGAAGTGAAATCAAAGGAAAAAGCGAATCCGAGGGCGTATGAGGGTGCCTAACCCCTTGGGAAAAGCTAATTCGAGAAAACTCGGTCATTGTTAATGCCGCTTTACTGTACGCCCTTGGGCGATGAGGAAAATCGTGAAAATTGTGAAATTCTCGGAAAGCATCTCGCAAAACAGGGGAAATTGGGGTAAATCCGAGAAAATCAAAAAGGAGAAAATAATCCTTGTTTCAGGACCATGTCGGCTTTGTAAGCCTTTTACTGTACGCCCTCGAGCGATGGAAAACCAAAACAGGCCAAAATGCGAAAAAATTGGGGAAAATCAGGAAAACAGGGAGGAAACAAAGCTCGGAACAAGCTAGAAAAGAGTGCACCAAGCAAGGAAGAAAAGACAGGAAAATCCATGCAAAAAGATGTGAAAGGCCATGCAATATGCAAGTGCGAATGCAAATCTTAAGAATGCAGGGGGTTTTATGCAGAAAACCTAAAATCCGAGGAAAGTTGAAGTTCAGAAGCCCAAATCCTCAAAAATATGTAGGAAAACACATTCTATGCAATTATGAAGAAATCTGGGGTCAAATGTGCTCTCCTAGTGCAAATGAAGCTCTCTAGGGGTCAAAATGCAATTTTACCACTAATGCATGCATGCAAATCAATTCTGCATAAAATCAGGGTAAAAAGCAAGGAAAGAAGTCTCAGAAATGATCTAGGAAATTTCAGGGGCAAAATGGTCATTTTCCCTTGCAAACAGGCAATCAGAGTAAAATCAATGAAGCATAGGGGCTAAACTACAAATAACCCAGCAAACAAAGCATCCAGAAGAAATTCAGTAAAAAATAGAGGGTTAAAGTACAATTAAACCATGAAAACAAGCTTCTAGAATGTTTTAAAACAAATTCAGGGAGTTTTATGCAATTTTCACAGCAAAATAAGCCTTCTGGAAGTTTTCTGTAAAACATAGGGGCCTAAATGCAATTTGTCCAATGAAAACATGCTTCTGGAAAAGTTTCATAGAAGTATGAGGGCTAACATGCAATTAAACCATGAAAATTAACTATCCAAAGAGTTTTTGAAATATGTAGGGGCTTAAATGCAATTTTCACAAAGAAAATAAACTGTCAGAAACATTTTGAAGAAGATCAGGGACTCATATGCAATTTTCATAATAAAATGAACTGTGAGAATCATTTCAAGGAAATCTAGGGTCTTCAATGGAATTTACTTGAAGCAAAATACAATTTATAAACTTTAAAGGGCTTTTATTAAAGTTTTAAAATCAGGAAACATTACTTTAAATATTTAGGATAAAACATGTAATATTTTCAGTTAAAACTTTATTCGAAACATTTTAGAAAAATGATGGAAGGACCTAGATGCAATAAAAGGACCAAAAAGTAATTCCAGAATGAACCTATTTACAAGAAAAACATAAACTCCGGATTTTATTCAAATAAAGTGTTTTAAATGTTTTTTAAAAAGAAAAAGAAACGACGGTCGCTAGCGACAGAGCTCGCCGCTGCCGACCACCGGAGGGGGGCAAACAACGCCTTCTCGTGGTCTGATATAAGATCAGACTCCACGGGAAGCAAGAAAAGAGGCATCCAGAGAGATCCAACGGATTGGATCAGAGGCACAACGGCTGGAGTGGGCCACCCACCCATCTTGCCGTCGGGGCTACGCCGGCGACACATCCGTGGCAGTTGGAGGCGTTCGAGGCGGTGGTCCAGTGATCGGAGGGCTTCGAAGGGCTACGGAGGTTTTCCCATCATCCTTGGGCTTGGAGCAAGTTGTGCGTGCATCCCAGACACCGCGGACCGTTGACGCTTGCGCACTTCGACGAGCTAGGCTGCGAGGGCTATCCAGAGGTGGAGGTAGGTCCTTGATAGCTCCAGAGGATCACGTGAGGCCAGAGGAAGGCCTCCGTGGGGCTGGATCACCGCGGCGAGGCTTGGAGTGGCGAGTAGGCTCAGATAGGGGCCTTCTTCTCCGGCGACGACGGCTTTGGGTGCATTCTCCGGCGAGCGGCGCTGTAGCTACTAGGAACTACGGAGCGGCGATCCACGGGGTGGAAAAGCTCTGGGGAGGCTAGAGGAGGAGGAGGGAAGACTCAGGGGTCCAGGAAGCCGCTTGGATTGCCGCCCCCACCTCTGTCGCCAGAGAATCGACGACGGCGGGGCACGGAGGAGCTCCGGAGGCCAAGGGATCGCTCTGGATCCCTTGGAATCGCTCTAGAAAGAGAGAGGAGGGCAGGAAGACTATAATTCAAGCAAATGGGAGGAGGACAATGCGTGTACCTGGCTGGAGATCGTTGCCGGAGCTCCGACAGTGGCGGCTGCTCCTCTCCCTCTCCGCTTCTCTCTTGGTGTCCCTTCTCTCTCTGTTTCTCTCTGAATTCTCTATGGCTCTCGTGTGCTTCAGGTCTATGTTCTCTCTGCTGCGAGTTCTCCTCCTCATTTTATAGACTACTGGAACCCAACAGAAGATTCTGGAAGGGCGTGTGACACACAACGAAATGGGCATAACCACCTCCGACCGCCATTATGCTAGCTCAACAGACAGCGAACGGCTGTCCCCTACGCACTCTGGTCTGCTCCCTTGCTCGCCGACAGAGATGGACGGCGATCTTGGCTTCTCCGGCGAGCTATCCGACGACTGAGAAAGCTTTGACTTCATGCTGCACTAGGGGCTCGAACCACATTGATCAATTTGCATAGAGGAACGATCCAATGGCTGATTCGTGAGAGATGGTGAAGGAAAATGGGTTCAGTGAAGTGGTCTGATTTTGGTAAAAAAGATTAAATGAAGAATGATTTAATGGATATGGTAAGGATGAATGAAATGTTGGGTTGAAGGAAAGGACTGGATTGTTGATCTTTATGGGCTTTTGGGCTCAATTCGGGCTTAATGGGCTTATGTGGGCCTTGTAGGCCCACATGGGCCCAAATGGGTTCAGGTGGGCCCAAATGGACCAAATGGGCCCAAACAAGTTGAACGAGCTTTAAAAGAGTTAAACGGGCCTAAATAGGTTTGATGGGCCAAAATGGGCTCAGATTGGGTTTAATGGACTATGTGGGCCTTGTGGGCCCACATGGGCACAATAAGGGCGAAATGGGTCCAAATGGGCTAAACGGGCTTCCATGAAGTCAAATAGGCCTAATATAGTCTTGTGGGCCCAAATGGGCTCAACTAGGGTTTAATGGGCCTTAGTGGGCCTTCGTAGGCTCAATTGGGTCTCCATGAATTAAATGGCCTTGGTTAAGTCAAAACTCAGCCACCACATCTCCATCCTGTAAAATCAGAAAATTGGGGTGTCTACAGATGCCCCTCCCTGAACGAGGTTGGAGGTCGAGTAGAACAGAGACCGATGCTCAGGGTTGACAAAGACACCCCTCGTGAATCCACAAATAAGAATAATCCACGGGCAATCAGCCACTAGCCAGGAACATACCAGGGGTCCACACCAGAGATCCTGCCGGCACAACCGAGGCCAAGCACAACAGATTAAGAATTGACAAACTGATGACCAATCAGCTCCTAAGAGACAAGACTGGTTGTCGCACTTGTCACAAAAAGTGCCAGACAAGACTCACAGTGCCTGCCGACCGGGAAGTGATTGATCACGGAAGTCATCCGGGTAGTTCGGGCTACCAGCCCAGAGGGGGAAACATAGTTTGCTCTGATTCCATTCCTTCGAAGTGGCAACCAAAACAAACAGGGGGGGCACCATTGATACCACACTCTTTGAGTGAGGACCAAATGGGTCAAGGTAGGCTTCAGACCTACCGACCAAGAAGGGGATAAATGATAAGTTTCAGACTTATCGACCAACAAGAACAATGATAAGCTTCGGACTTATCGACCAACAGGAACAATGATAAGTTTCGGACTTATCGACCAACAGGAACAATGATAAGTTTCGGACTTATCGACCAACAGGAACAATGATAAGTTTCGGACTTATCGACCAACATGGACAATGATAAGCTTCAGACTTATCGACCAATAGGAACAATGATAAGCTTCAGACTTATCGACCAACAGGAACAACGATAAGCTTCAGACTTATCGACCAACAGGAACAATGATAAGCTTCGGACTTATCGACCAACATGAACATTGATAAGTTTCGGACTTATCGACCAACAGGAACAATGATATGTTTCGGACTTATCGACCAATAGGAACAATGATATGTTTCGGACTTATCGACCAACAGGAACAATGATAAGTTTCGGACTTATCGACCAACAGGGACAATGATAAGTTTCAGACTTATCGACCAACAGGAACAATGATAAGTTTCAGACTTATCGACCAACAGGAACAATGATAAGTTTCGAACTTAACGACCAACAGAAAATCCGCCCTACTTGGCGAAGAAGCAGTGAAAACTTCAATCATCCAAGTCGAGGCAAGAAAACAAAATACTCGACTATTATCTGGGTGACCCCAGTGCCAAGCCGGTAGGCAAAAGAAGGCAAACTCTTGCATCAGACACACATGTTGTCAGGGTGGCAACTTCCATTTCGTGGCAATCATGATCGATCAATAGATTGGCTAGAGATGTTCTGCTGTATTTATTATCACAGTCAAATGAGTGTTTACATGTACTGCAATTTGTAAGAAACAGTGACATGATGCGAACATTAAGAGTCCTCTTCATCTCTGGGTCTCTTGGAGCTTGAGGCTTTGGTAAAGAGCGTCCAGCTCGGGGCGGCACTACAGATTGGCCAAGTTTCCTCGACTTCGGCTTCATAGTCTGCTGTGTAACTTCTCCCTCTTATGGCTGGGAGATCTTTTGAGCGTACGGAGCGACTGAGCAGGCGAGATAGTTCTCTAGTCGGAGTGTAAGAGCTCAGGGGGTATTCTTTGAATCGTGCTGGCATCTGCCCTTGAGCCAGAGAATCCTGCTGGTAACCGAACTGCCGCATCACACAGACTGGGTGATACTCCACTCCACTAGTCAACCCCGGCAGGACGATAAGCCGCATGTCAGTTGTATTGAAGAACGCTTCAAAGCTGCAAGAAGCTGATGGGATAATGCGCCATATGACCTTCTGTTCTGTCAGGCTTTGTAGTCGCTTGTACTCTTTCTGAACTGAGGTGAGCGTGCGTGCATGGCCACTCTGGCGGTAGGACTCAAATGCTAATCGCTGTGGGCGCAAGACTGCTACACCCAGATGTGCAGCCATCCATACTTGCACAAAAACTCCACAGCCATAGAAGTGCCGGTGGGGCCGCAATGAACGGTCTAGTGCTCGGTAAGTTTCTACCAGGATGACTGGAGCCAGATCTATTTGTTGGGTGACCATTGTGAAAGCAATTTCAGCAACTTCAATGTTTACCACCATCCGACCGTGGCTGAAGATCAACTCTCCCAAGAAGCGGACAACAAAGCCTTTCAGCCACAGCTCGTCGCCTATGGAGGCACGCATTCCAGCCACTTTGTCAAAGTAAGCCAACTTGAGCATTGGAGAGAGTCCGTCCGAACAAATGAGCTGACGACCACATTCACTGGTCGGTAGGCCTGTGAGCTTACTCAACACTAAAGAGTAACCGTCTCTTCGCATGAACATTGTGGGTCCCAGGAATTTATGTAGGCAACAAATTCTGTGTACCTCCTCCAGGGTAGGGGTCAGTTCGATTCTCCCAAAGCAGAAAACGTGGTGATCCGGCTTCCAGAATCGGGCGACTGCACACAGAAAGTATTAGGAGACCTCCACCTTCGCGATGCCTAGAAGCTTTGTAGAGATTCCCTAAATCCGCAGCCTGTCGCGATCACTTTCAGTTAACTGCTTGATCCAAGCCTGGAGAACATCTGAGCACTGTGTGGGCACAACCATTGTAGGATACCCCATGATCTGCAAGATACCTCAGCTTTCCTGGCTCAAGCCTCCTTTGACGGGGTAGATGATCCCCTATATGTTTAAGATGTTATTCCTCAAATAGAGATTTCCATCCCTACTTTATTCAACTACAATCAGCAGAATTAAGGCGGGCAGATAAGAGCTGAAACAATATCAAGAGATTGGCCCAAAACTGAAGATTGTAGCTAAGAGACAGAAAGGAGCTGAAAAGACCCAAAACTTGCGCACAACCCTAAGAGAAAATCCTGGTTACCAACTGGTTTAAACCAAGCACCCAGGTAGTGAGACAAGAATAGTAAATCTAGAGAGCTGGAATTGTTTGACCGTGCCTTTCAGCCGAGTATTGAGGATCTTCAACCTATAGAGCAGCTGACATGCCCCTGGTCGAGCAATTGGTTCAAAGTGTATGACCATAGGACAACAGACATGCCCCTGGCTGACACAGATGACTCTTAACCAATCAGAGCAGCTTACATGCCCCTGGTCTAGTATTGGTTCAGTGTGGCCAACCATAGGACAGCTGACATGCCCCTGGCTGACACAAACGGTCCCAAACCAACCAGAGCAGCTTACATGCCCCTGGTTTAGGTGATGTCCTCTTGATTTCTCTTGAAGTGAAAGACGTTATCGCATTCAAGACAAGAGAGCCAAGTGACACTCTACGACGTTTATTAGGATGTTTGTTTGCAGAAAGAAATGCATGCATGTCAAATGATTTGCTGGATCTTATTTATGCCCTCAGCGTTGGGATGCCTATTGCCAAGTACAAGGGAATGGCAACACTAGACCTCACGAGACTCTATCCAAGCCTCTAGTTGTTGGGTGGCTCTCTGGAAACGGGTCACTGTGTTTTGGGCTCCATTCCAAACCCCACTGGACCATACCTCTGCTTTTTTAAATTATTCTTTATTCTCTCCCTCATAGGCATGTGGGTTCACCCTATCCCTGGCTTGGAGGTAATAGGTACCTAGTCTATGGTGGGGAGTTGTTGCTTGTTTAAAGGGTGGCTAGGCCCTTTTGGACATTTCTCCCAAGTATTCACTCCGACTCCTCTCCAAGATAAACTTGAGGGACAGGGTTACCCGACACGCCTCTTGCTTTAGGGCGGACTTCTAGTTGTGACTTCTGTCTTCGTATTCTTTTATGCCCTTTCACAAATATTTTATTTTTATTATTACTATTTTTTAACACTCTCACTCTCACCCCTAACATTTTATCTCCCTCTAGGAGGTGCAGGGTTCATGAGAAATTTGGATACTTCGCCCAATTCACAATGAAAGGTGGCTCCCTCACTCTCTAGGTTCCTGAATAGTATCTACCTGAGGAGGTGCTACACATTCCCAACACTGACTAGCTTATTCCGCCTATCATCATCGAGCTAAGATCCATACATGCATTAGTGCAAGAGAACTATGCCCTACATATGCATATTCTGCATGAGGATTAGTGTGTTGTGATGCAGAGCTACATGAATGTTGGAAGAGCATGGATGCATGCATGGAGGAAAACGTTAGTGTCGCAGAGTGAGGACATGCTATTTATGCTCACTGATAGTACTTTTTCAAGTAGTATGAGTTAACTGGCTCCGATTGTTCAATGCGGTCCATGTCCTCCAAGATGACAGCTCCTCCAGAGTAGACTTGCTTGACCACAAAAGGTCCCCGCCAATTGGGTCTAAATTTTCCACGACTATCAGGGAGGTGTATTGCTCTCAAAACCAAATCCCCTGGCGTAAAGCTTCATGGCCGGACATTCTTCTGATAGGATTTAGCCATGCGTTTTTGATAGCACTATGCATGATGCATGGCTTGCAGTCGATGCTCATCTATCAAGTTCAACTGAGCGAGGCGGTCTTCACTCCACTCTGCCTCTTCCAGCTCTGCTTCTTTCAGAACCTTGAGCGATGGTATCTCCACTTCTATTGGTAGGACTGCCTCCATACAGTATACAAGAGAATATGGAGTCGCTCCTGTCGAGGTCCGGATTGATGTTCTATAAGCCCACAGAGCATATGGGAGCTTGTCATGCTAGTCCTTATGTGTTTCCGTCATCTTTTTAAGAACTTGGTTAAATTCTTATTGGCAGATTCCACTACACCGTTCATCTGTGGGCGGTACGGGGAAGACCTATGATGCCTGATATAGAACTCCTGTAGGAAGTCCTCAACCTTCATGGCTGTGAAATTTGTCCCATTATCTGAAATGATAGAGTGCGGGACCCTGTACAGGGTGATGATGTTGTTCCGGATGAACTTCTCTGTCACAACAGCTGTAACTGTCTTGTAGTTGGCTGCCTCCACCCATTTTGTGAAGTAATCAACAACCACTAAGATGTATTGGTGTCCATTGGAGGCTACTGGATGGATAGCTTCGATGATGTCTATTCCCCACGTGGAGAAAGGCCAGGGTGATGACATGCTGTGGAGCTGTTGTGGAGGTGCATGGATAAAGTTGCCGTGGACTTGACAGTTATGACATCTTCGCACAAACTGGCAGCAGTCTGTCTCCATGGTTGACCAGAAATAACCTTGTAACATTATTTTCTTGGCCAGCAATACTCCATTCACGTGAAGCCCACATATCCCAGCATGCACTTGTAACATTACTATATCGGCCTTTCTTTTATCAAGACAGCGTAGAAGCATTTGATTGTAAGATCTCCGATACAAGTGGCCAGCACTGAGCACATACTTTGAGGCCAGTTAGATCATGGTCTTTCTGTCGCCGTTTTTGCATCTGGATGATGATTTCTAGTTTCCAGGTAAGCTCGAATGTCATGATACCAAGGAAGCTCTGTTGGGGAGTCTACTTCTTCTATGCTCATGCAGTGTGCCAGTTGATCTGTGCAAGTTACTGACACTTTCACCATATCATCTTCCGGTATGGACAACCAGGATGCAAGTGTTGCCAGTGCATCTGCATATGCGTTCTTGGCTCTGTTCATGAAGGAAAAGCGTATCTCTTCAAACTTGGCCATCAGCTTCAAAAGATGGTTGTGATATGGAACTAACTTCAAGTCTTTGGTCCTCTAGTTGCCATTAATTTGAGAGATAACCAACATGGAATCCCCATGCACATGTAATCTCCATGCACCATGCTCTAGTGCTGCTCGCAAACCAAGGATACATGCCTTGTATTCTGCCACGTTGTTGGTGCACACAAAGGTTAGCTTCTGAGCGAGGGGGATCATCTGCCCATGCGGAGTTTCCAGCACTACACCGATACCCATGCCTTTCTTGTTAACTGCGCCATCAAAATAGAGCTGCCACTGATCTTTAACTCACGGAATTTCTGGCTCTTCTTCCTCCATGGCGAATAAAATGTCTTCGTCAGGGAACTGAGTCTGCAAGGGTTGGTATTCTGGCAACGGTAAATCCGCCAAGTGATCAACCACAGCCTGTCCCTTCATCGATTTCTGAGTGACAAATGTGATGTCGAACTGTGATAAGAGCACCTGCCACTTGACGCATCTGCCTACCAGGGCTGGCTTATGAAACAGGTACTTCATAGGGTCATGTTGGCACAACAATAAAACCGGATATGCCATCATGTAGTGCCTTAGACGCTGTGTGGCCTAGACGAGGGATAAGCATGCCTTCTCGATTGCGGTGTATTTGACTTCGCAATCATTGAACTTTTTGCTCAGATAATAAATGGCCCTCTCTTTACGGCCTGTCCCATCTTGCTGTCCCAAGACTGCTCCCATAGAATGCTGTGTGACTGACAGATAGAGTAGTAAAGGGCGTCTCGGTGTCGAAGGAACTAGAACTGGTGGCCTTGCCAAGAGTTTCTTGATCTTATCAAATGCTTCTTGGCATTCTTCGCTCCAGCGGATCTGTGCATTTTTCCTCAGGAGTTTGAGATTGGTTTGCAAATCGCTGTTAACTGGGCAATGAATCAGCTAATATACTGCAACCGCCCCAGCAACCCTCGAACCTCTTTCTCTGTAGTAGGGGGAGGCATCTTGATGATGGCTTTGGCTTTGTTTAGATCTACCTCGATTCCCCTTTGACTGACGATGTATCCCAGCAATTTACCAGATGACACACAGAATACGCATTTATTGGGATTCAATCGTAGCTTGTACTTCCGCAGGCAGTTGAAAAGCTTCCTCAAACATGCAATATGTTCTTCGAGCTCTTTCGACTTAGCAATCATGTCGTCCACATAGACCTCGATGTCCTGGTGCATAAGATCAAGAAATAAGGCTGTCATCGCCCTCTGATATGTGGCCTCGGCGTTCTTGAGCCCAAAAGGCATGAACCAGTAGCAAAATACTCCCCATGGGGTGATAAAGGATGTTTTCTCCATATCTTCCTCTGCCATCCGGATCTGATTGTATCCAGAGAACCCATCCATGACCGACAGCATTATGTGTCCTGCAGTGTTATCCACGAACACATTGATATGTGGGAGCGGAAAGTCATCCTTTGGGCTGGCTTTGTTTACGTCTCTGTAATCTATGCACATTCGGACCCGACCATCTTTCTTCAGCACCGGGACCACATTTGCTAACCATTTTGGGTATAGGACGACCTTTAAAAAACTGACTTTGTGTTGTTTCATTATTTCCTCTTTCAGTTTCAAGAGCCATTGTGGTCGCCATCTGCGTAATTTCTTCTTGACTAGCTTGACGTCAGGCTTAAGCGGTAGAGTATGCACCACTACCTTGACGTCCAGCCCGACCATGTCATCATAACTCCAGGCAAAGATGTCTGCATATTCTCGAAGAAGCTCAACAAGTTTTGCTCTGGCTTGCGTTGTTAGTCTGGCACTTATGCGTACCTCTTTGACATCCTCCACAGTGCCGATGTTCACAAGCTCTGTTTCCTCTTCCACATGCAGGTTCGGGCCTTCGGGATCATCATCATAAGGCTGGAATTCTGGTACATCGTGACATTCCTCTTCTGCCTCTACATCGTCCTCTTCTCTGTACGTAATAAGCTCTGGAAGGACTTCCTGTTGGCATGATGGACCCATATTCTCAAAGGTACATAATTCTTCTACGTTCTGCCCTTGGTGGTGTTTCAGAATGGTCACTGTAACTCTGGTCTTCCTGTAGACACCTCTAATGACCTCTGTTTCTACTGTCCTTGAACCTGCATCTGATTGCTCTTCTTCGGATATGCAAAAGTTTTGATTGCCATGCTGCCTTTGCACAGCATGTACAACAGGTGGGCAGTTGTCCTCTATTTGACTGATGTGAGTGCTGCTGCTTGGGTTCCCTCTTGAGCCTAACTCAGATCTTTTTTTTTTTTTTGGACACCATTGCTCAAGTGGGGCCAAGTTTGGTAATACCACCTAGACCCGCCTCCTGGCTGATAGGAGATGGACTCCTCTGGTCTAGCGTCTGATGATTTGTTCTCCTTAAGGGTCATGATTGCGGACTGATCCGGTGTTGCTACTGATTCTCCCTTGTCCTCTGTCATTGCTGCTTTCCCTTTCCTATGCCTGATCTCATCCTGCGCATCCTCAGCCAGCACTGATAACTGCTCCTGAAATAAGACCTCTAAATCGCTGACATGTTATCCACTTGGGCCACCACGGCATCTCCTTCCTCTTCGTCGGAAGGGGAATCTACAAAGTAAGCGCTGGTGGTCTTCAACGGTACTCCAAATGCTAATTCTGGCTGTACTGGCTGTAACTCTCTCATTGCTGTCTGCTGCTCTGATGCGGTTGTCTCTGATTCTGTCCCTGATGCACCCCATGTTGTTGCTGAATTAACCGACAGATCCTCCACTGACTTTGGAGGTGGCAGTGCTAACATGGCTATCTCCGAGGACCCAGGTAATGCTGAGCCCATTCTAGAATCCCTAACTTCCTCTTCCGAATAACAGTCCCCAATGCACACCCATTTTGGTATACTGACCAGCTCAGATTCTGCAAACATGAAAGTCTGATTGGGATCCAGCAATCCCGCACTGACAAAATTGCTTAAATCTCGAGGAATGATGTGCTTTCGGAACTTACGATGCCTTGCGCATCCATCTTGCAGCTTGCACTAGTATCCCAATCCTTCAAACTCGCGTCTTCTTTCCGCGGTGATTGGTTCCGCGATTCCCTGGCCATTCCGCTCGAGAGGTGCTCCTTTCTCATACCCCCATCTTTGGCATAGATCCTCGACCATCAAAAAGGGATTGCCAAAAGCGGCCAAATGACTGGCACGCTCGAGAATAGGAATGAAATTGACCGATTCAAAATGGTCAACACGGTAGAGTACATCAGATGGCCTAGAATCAAAGTGGATAGTATGGGAAGAGACTGAAGAAACCGCCTCAACCTTCTCCTTCTCAAGGTTTTCCGCCATTACAACGACGATGTCATTGTTCCAGCGGAATTTGATCATGCGATGGAGAGTTGAGGGGATGACCTGATGCTTGTGGAGCCAAGGGCGCCTAAGTAGGAGATTGAAGGATGGTTCGAGGTCAACGACGTAAAACTCAACCTTGAAATGAGCGGGACCAATGATTAAGGGAATGGTCAGAATCCCTAAAGCATTATGGTGCGTGTTATCAAAGGCCGTCATCCCCTTTACAGCTGGAGTAATATCCTCTGATTTGAAGCCCACCTAACTTGGAGTCCGCAAGGGGCAGACATTCAAACCGGCACCATTATCAACCAGTGTAAGTGGAATGCGAAAACTCTGGTACTGCACCGCAATGAACAGGGGCTGATTATGATTTGTCCCTGCCGAAGGAAGCTCAGAGCTGGAGAAGGAAATGACCTCAGGTGTAGCTATCATTCCCACCATGTTTTCCAAGGCTGAGGGTTGTATTGTTGAGGAAACATGGGCAGCCTGGAAGACTCGGAGAAATGCTTCTCTATGTTCAGCCGAGGTGTGAATAAGGTCCTAGATGGAAATGCCTGCCTTAATTTTCTTCAGCTAGGCGGTAATTTCGGCTACTAGTGGATCGGTTCTGGTGGTAGGATTAGCTCTAGTGGTGGTCACTTCAGGATTTGGACTAGGAATGCTGGCTCTAACTTGGGTAGATGAGGCCACAGGCTGACTAGTCTTGTTTATTGGGGCTAGGGCCTTGTATACCCTTTCCGACCGCGTTACCTCTGCGCACATTTTGGCGGTGTAACTATAGGGCATACGGTGGGTGTCCTGTGTCACGTTGATAACCACAGGAGCACAAGCTCTTAACTCTATAGGGATTGGTGCTGGCAAAGAGGGTTCTGGCACTTGGTGGGTCGAGTTTTGCCTGGGTCTGGCTAACAAACATACTGTTGGTGGGGTGGATTGCATGGTGGGTCTGGCAGCCGCACGCCGTGGTCGAGCAGTCAACCGAACCATGTTCACAGAAGAATTGACAGTATCAAGAAAAGACCGGCTCATTTGATAAGAAGCGGGCTCAGAGACGTCATGGATGAGGCAAGAAGGATCAAAAGGCTCGACCTCATCTGAAGACAGGAAATGGACTCCTGAAGTCCCTGGTGTGTGCTCAGGCAGGGGCTGGCTGACTATGTTACCAGATGTGGATACAGATGCATGCGGTGTTCGTGCAGCGGACGTAGTCTCTGTCTCCTATGTGTTGAGGATGATGACCTTTTGGTCAATTAAGTCTTGAATAGCTCCCCGAAGTGTAAATCAATTTTTAGTAGAGTGCCCGGCGACTCTATGGTACTTGCAATATAAGTCCGCTTTAAACCACCACGGAAGTGGGTTTGGTGGGGAGTAGACCTTCGGAAGCTTCAGTAACGACACAAACTTGGGAAATATGATGCTCAGCGGTTCGACCAATGGAGTGTAGCCCATTTCTGGTCGTGGGAACCGTCTTGCTCCCGGATTGCGCCCTTGCCTTGCCTGTGTTGGCTGGTAGACCGATTCAGCGGTGGTTGTGATCTGTGTGGTGCGTGGAGCCCTAGGTGTAGGTGCCTAAACGACCTGATTACAAGCTGGTGGGTTCACCACATTTACTGGCATAGTAGGAGCTCCCACATATGCCATAGCATTCCTAGCTGACTCCTTCTTCCGGCCAAATCCAGTGTTAGGTCCATTGTGGCCATTGTTAGTGTTACTGGATCCTCCAGAAGCCATCGTCTGATTGGCAAATGCTGCAAGTGTAGGGAAGTTTCCGTTATTGAGTGAACCTTCTACGCGGGTGCCAGCTTTAATTAAGGCAGAGAAAGTGGTGACGGGTTGAATGCTCAGCAGGGCCCTAGTGGCTGGCTGCGCTCCTCGAATAATGATTTCGATAGACTCCTCGTTAGAGGGTCTATCGCGCACTTGAGAAGCGAGGGCTCGCCAGCGCCCAACGTACTCCCCGAATGGCTCGTGGGGCTTCTGCTTGGTTGCAACTAGGTCCTCGTGCTTTGGGACTATGTCAAGATTAAAAGAGTACTGCTCCAGAAAAGCTTGACTCAGATCGTTCCAAGTCTTGATGGTGGCCATATCTAACGATGTGAACCACTTCAGAGCTGGACCGGTGAGACTCTTCTAGAAGAGGCGAATAAGAAGCCTCTCATCAGCCTGGAGCTAAGCGAGATCGCCATAGTACGCCCTAAGATGCGAAATAGGGCAGCCTTTCCCATTGTATTTCTCAAATTTCAGGATATGGAAGTTCGAGGGGAGTATTGCCTCTGGAAAGTAGCAGAGGTCCCGGAATGAGAAAGACTGGCGGTCCCCGCCCTACACTTGTCTGAGAGCTTTTCCCAGGTTATTCATCCTGGCGCAAAGTGCATTAGACGTTGCTGCTGATATCGAGTGTGCAGTCGGGGCAGGTCCCTCGTACGCTCCCATTGTATTTCTCAAATTCTGGGATATGGAAGTTCGAGGGGAGTATTGCCTCTGGAAAGTAGCAGAGGTCCCAGAATGAGAAAGACTGGCAGTCCCCGCCCTACACTTGTCTGAGAGCTTTTTCCAAGTCATTCATCCTGGCGCAAAGTGCATTAGACGTTGCTACTGATATCGAGTGTGCAGCCGGGGCGGGTCACGCATACACTGTATCCAAAGCACCCATGTGCTCCTCCAGATCTATCATCTCGCCACCTAGTGCTGTGGTGTGATGACCAGCGTACCCGTGCGTGTGTGCCAGTGGTGGAGTGTATGCGGATGCCTGAACCTGATGCATGGGTAAAGAGATGTTATGTTGTGTAGTGCATGCAGTTGTGTGTGGGAGCAACAGCTACTGAACCGATATGGTCGGGTTCGTAGGCTGATGTACTCCTGCCAGCCCGAGAGGCTGACCACCAGTTGCCGGAGGAAGATGCTGTGCATGCTGTGATAAGATGCTACTGGCAGAGTGGCTAAGCCCATTGTCGAGACAACAAGAAGCTGTGGTGACAGTTGCAAAGGTGAAGTGACTAGTGCTGCATGAATAGCCTGAGCAGGTAGAACAGGATCCATAGGAATAGGATAGACAGGAGCAGTCAAAGTGGGATCCAAGTAGAAAGCCATGCTCTACAGCCCTTGAGCAAGAGCTAGAAGTTGCTGAGACTGGACAGTGGCTGAACCATCGATAGCAGTACCGAGGGTCGGAACAGCAAGCGGCAGGGATGTCAGAGGGGGCTGGAAGTTCAAGGAGGATGCAGGCTGGATCCCTATTGAGGAGACAATCGCAGCAAACTGAGTGTCCAATGAATGAGGATCAATAGAAGGATAGGGCACTGTCAGATCAGATACCCTAGAAGCTGTTACAGTAACCACCTCCGTTGCAGGCTCTAGACCGGTGAAGGTCTGCCAGTGTCCCGAAACCAGAGGACGAGGAGCCCCAGGTGCTGGGAAGAAGTTACCATGGAGCGATGGAGTGTCAAATGATGTCAAGGCAAGGGAATGAGGGGGGGCAGCAGTAGGAAACCCCTCCTGAGCAGCAGGCGCAGAAGTCTCAAAAGCTCGCTGGGCCATGAGGGACCGCGAACGGGTAAGGACGGGGCTGCGATTGCAAATGAAAGGACGACGCCTACAAGGAGCTATCATCGAAAGCGACGAAAGCTCGGGATCATACAGTCGAGAACAATACCTCAAGATTGAGGTCACAGAAAGGAATTCCCAGGCTCAGACCTAGGAATCCGCAAAGAACTCAATTCCTGACAAAAGGAAAAGAAACCCTAAGTGTCAGTAGAAAAGAGAGAGAAAAAGAAAAGACAAGACAACACATGAAAGTAAGTTAGCTATGCAATTGTTTGTTAGGGTGGCATGAATGGCACACATGCTCATGAATGCTACTAACATGCTCTCTCTCACCATGAATGTCCCACATGGGGCTGACCACATGGGACGTACTCATGAGTTTGGGTTTTGACTCTAGTCAGAAAGTAAGGTTCCCGCTCTAAATCCTGGCCAAAGCTTAGGCAGTGAATGAGTGGTGCGTTAGTGGCCTCGTCTCCTGTAGTAGCATGGAGCTGTACCCTCTACTAGCACCGACACGACCCCATACAAGGGATGATGAACTAGCAACACTCTCTACGCCAAAGCTATAGAATGGGCTGCCAGAATTGTCCTTCGCAAACTCTAGGTAGACTCAAAGGAGAAGATGCATGCCCTACATGATCAAACATGCGATATGCTTTTGTGTCTTTTACTTGTATTTTATTAGACCAGAGGGGATTGTGAGCATTCGTCTCTAGTTAGTCCTTATTAATTGTTCCACTGAGTTTGCGTGTTTTAACCAGAGGGAATTTATGAGCATTTGTCTCTAGTTACACCTTATTTATTTGTTCGTCTGAATTTGTGTGTTTTATTTTGACCAGATAGGGAGGCAAACAAGTCTCTACTCTCCTAATCATGGCAAACTTAAGAAGAAGGGGAAAAAACACACAAGCATGGCATCCAAGACTCAAGCAAAAGGCGTAAACATGGCATGTGCTGGTGTAGTGAATAAAACGCAAGCATCGACAAATAAAGCATGAAACAGATCACGTGCATGTGCAGTGGCATAGCAACAATGTAAAGAAAGCGAAAAAGGCATGTTCAGTCAAATATGTACAAGCAAATATCAAGCAAGCAAGCATAAAGCAAACAAACCAAAGACAAGTAGGGAAACCAAAACGAAAGCTAGAATCTGGTTATCCCCAGCGGAGCCGCCAGTTCCTGTGACCATGCCGGTGGAACCGTTGGCGCGGCTCTCCACCTACTCCGGTGTGTGGAAACACACAAGGAGATCCGATACGGTCACGGTGAAAATGGTGAATCCGGAAGAAGAAGAAGAGACCCGGAAACACTAAAGGGAAGACAAAAGGATAAGGAAAAGGAGTTGCCACCTAGTCTTTTAATGAAAAGACGAGGAAAAAAAAACCAGAAAAGGCAGAAAGCAATCAAGATGCAAAGATGCATGTGTGATCCGTGCCTAATGGATAATGCAAGATGAATACGGGCCAGAGAAAGAGTACGGATTCTGGTTACACATTGGGAAGGAGTTAGGCACCCCCATACGCCCGAGAAAACTCGGTCTTTCTAGGTTTCCTACTGTCAATGGTCTGCTAAATGTATGCTTGCTTATTCTATATGCTCATGTATGAAGATGATCGAAAACATGCCAAATCAAGGAGAAGTGAAATCAAAGGAAA
>JAMKQA010000998.1:0-30092 GCA_024699735.1 Posidonia australis | reverse complement strand
GTACGGATCATACATGCATCTTTGCATTTGTTTTCTATCTTTTGTGTGTTGTGGTTTTCCTCGTCTTTCCATTAAAAGACTAGGTGGCGACTCCCTTTTCTTGCTTTTTTCCTTTCCTTGCACCTTTGCCATCCTGACATGGCTGTGATCCTCCTTCCCGCTTCCCTCGGATCGGCATGGTCACAACCGGCCAAGAGGGAAAATGGTAAGCTTCGGACTTACTGACCAAAAAGGAGAATGGTAAGTTTCGAACTTACCAGCCAAGAGGGAGAATGGTAAGTTTCAGACTTACCAACCAAAGGGAAAATGGTAAGTTTCGGACTTACCGACCAAAAAGGAGAATGGTAAGTTTCAGACATACTTACTAGAGGGAAAATGGTATGTTTCAGACTTACCAACCAGGAGGGAGAATGGTAAGCTTCGGACTTATCAACCAAAGGGAGAATGGTAAGTTTCAGACTTACAGGCTAAGAGGGAAAATGGTAAGTTTCGGACTTGCCGACCAAAAAGAGAAATGGTAAGTTTCGGACTTACCGACTAAGGGGAGGAATGGTATGTTTCGAACTTACCGGCCAAAGAGGGAGAATGGTAAGTTTCGGAATTACCGACTAAAAAGGGAAAATGGTAAGCTTCGGACTTACCGGCCAAAAGAGGAGAAGTGCTTAGTTTTGGACTTACCGACCAGAGGGAAAATGGTAAGTTTCGGACTTACCGACCAGGAGGGTGAATGGTAAGTTTCCGATTTACTGGCCAAAAGGGAAAATGGTATGTTTCGGACTTACCGACCAAAAGGGAGAATGACAAGTTTCAGACTTACCGGCCAAAAGGGGAAGTGGTAAGTTTCGGACTTACCGACTAAGAGGGAGAGTGGTAAGTTTTGGACTTACCGACCAAAAGGGAGAATGGTAAGTTTTAGACATACCGGCCAAAAGGGGAAGTGGTAAGTTTTGGACTTACCAACTAGAGGGAAAACGGCACGTTTCAGACTTAACGACCAGAGGGAAAATGGTAAGTTTCGGACTTACCGGCCAAAGGGAGAATGGTAAGTTTCAGACTTATCGACCAAAGGGAGAATGGTAATTTTCAGACTTATCGACCATAGGGAAAATGGTAAGTTTCGGACCTACCGACCAAGAGGGAAAATGGTAAGTTTTGGACTTACCGACCAAAGGGAAGAATGGTAAGTTTCAGACTTACCGACCAAAACGGGGAAAATGGTTTCACCCTTCTTGGAGTGAAGCCAGGGAGAATGTCTTTGAACTCCGTCCTTTCGGACGTGAATCATGGAGACAGGGATGTAGGGGTCCTAACCAACTGTTTAGACAAAAGAATATGGCAAGAGGATCTTATTTAAGTATCAGTGCACCCTGGATCGTCGCTGTTGTGGGGATGTCAGTTGAAATAGCGTATTGCCCTGACACAATTGTCATTTTGTAGGAGCCACTATGTGATGAATGTCACTTCTCTATAAGAAAGTGCATTGACCATCATTTAGACGATAATTTGCAGCAAGCATTCTCAAAACAGTCCTTTCACAGAGCAGCTTACATGCCCCTGGTCGAAGGCTTTGACTCAGTTACATAGTAAATGGATGTTCTGTTAGGTGCTTGAAACACGACTTTCGATCAAAGAGCAGTTGACATGCCCCTGGTCAAAGGTTCTGGCTCAGTTACACTGTAGCTTGTGCTTTATCTGTGACTTTTGACCAAAAAGCAGCTGACATGCCCCTGGTCAAAGACTCTGGTTCAATTACACTATAGTTGGTGTTTTGTATGTGACCTTTGACGAAAGAGCAGTTGACATGCCCCTGGTATTGGACTGGATGGACAACACTTGAGGGTATAGGGTCATGGAAGCCAGGCTGTAACTACAAATGTTCTGTGAGCCACTGGAATAGTTGTGACCATCACTAGTCGAAGCAAGTGATCCATTCATCAAGTGACTGGAAGTATGTGCACCCAACTGCTTTCCCATATTGTACTTGGAAGACAGAAGGAATCGTGGCAACTTGATAAGGGCCTTTGATTGAGGTTGTAACTTGCCTCTGGCTGGTATGTTTAGGATGTGTTCTGCTCAATCGTGGTGTTCTAATAGCTCTGTATTTGGCCACGCCACTGTAGGATATTGCGTAGAGTCCAAGCTATGCTGTTGTCTCCGCTAGTCATTTGCCATGTAGGCTCTGATCAGAGAACAACTGTCTTGCCCTTGACGAACCAAGCAATGGATTGTGTGTGAGCCCAGCTAGAAAGCAGCTGACATGCCCCTAGCATAAAAGGTGTATGATGCTCAGAAGTCAGATCAAGAGACACCAAGGCAAAAAAGGATGCCTCTGGCATTGAGCAAGGCTACCTTGGGACGTGTTAGGCTCCACTTGAGGATGTAAAAACTTGAGGATTTGACTGTGACTGTAGGCGCACTTTGAATCACTGAATTGGCCGCGGCTGATTTCTATTGAGGTTACAGACACATTTGTTCACTGACTAGAGGCATGTATATTCATCCATTGTCCTGAGCTATACTCCAATGGCAGAAAGTAATGTGATACGTCACAATCTGTCTCAGGCTAGCTATTCTTTGTTCTGCTACTCACTGTGCCATTGTCTTCTGCCTGCAAACATGTACTTGGCTTTGTTATCCTCCGGCGTTCCCTAAATAGTGTTTACCACACATGAACTATTGCAGAGGAATTGCCACCACACTGCTGATTCTGCAGGTGTAACAGAAGCTATCACAACCATTATTGGAACTGAGACTGTCCATGTGAATGTTGAATCTGTTGGTGACATTAAAACTACATCTTTGTTGGAGTTGATATCTACTGTGACGACAGTCTCCTACTTGATCCAGGGTACTTGCACATGCTGGGTTAGATCGGTAAATGGCAAACTGGCAAACCTTAGGTTTAGCCCCCACAAAGGATCAAGGACAAGAGTGGTACACATGATAGAATTGAGCAAAGAAAAGGAGGACAACCTTAGGTTTAGCCCCCACAAACGAGGACAAGAGCGACATACACATGTTCTACCGGACAGAAGTAGGGAGAGGACAAGATAAGAAAAAAGAGGCCCAATGGATTCCCCGGGAAAAACTAGGAGAGAGGGGAAAACCCCTGAGATTCCAGTATCCTCGGAGCTTGCAGGCTCAGACACGGTAAGGTCGGCTATTCTAGGGTGTGCAAGTGTGTGCAGGTGTGTGTGTAGTCATGTGTATGGGCTGCCGCCTGTGTGTTAATGGTGATGGCCTTACGGTCAATCAAATCCTGGACAGCATTCCGGAGAGTGTGACACTTGTTTGTCGAATGCCCACGTATGCGATGGTATTGACAGAACAAGATAGCATTATACCACCTAGGAAGTAGGTCCGATGGTGGGCAGAATCTCCGATTGTCGTAGGAATGGCGCAACTTTGGGAAAGATGTCACTCAACGAATCCCTGAGTCGGGTGAAGTCTCTTTCCTTACAGCGAGGCCGCCTCTGCTGTTGTTGCTGCCCTTGCTGAACTGACGCAACCAAACGTGCTGGTTCAACGATGGTGTGTGGATGCGTAATGTGTACTGAACTAGATGCTGGTGATGATGAGGATATGGATGTGGGTGCTATGCCTCGTCTGTCAACAACAATAGTCCCACTATCGATCAAAGTATGTATGACATCCTGCAGAGTGTGGCAATTATCAGTCGAATGCCCCAGGGCTTGATGATAATCGCAGTATACGTTCGCGTCGTACCACCAAAAGAGTGGAGTTGGTGGGGGACGCAGATCCGGTAGTCTCAGAAGTGAGACAACACGAGGAAAAATAGCGCTCAGTGACTCGCTTAGTGGAGTGTAGTCACTTTCAATGCGACGGCCTCGTTTCTCCTTAGGTTGCTGTCCTTGTTGAGCCGATGCGACGAGATGCACTGGCTTGACAGTGGGAGGTGTGCGCCTAGTGTGCAGTGATGACCTACGTGTTGGGACCTGATCCTGATGTTGAGGTGAATTCTGAATATGCTGTGTTATGTGTGGTGTTGAGCATGAGAGCAATAACTGCGGCACTGGTACAACTCCAGGTGATGGACTCGAGAAATGTTGTACTCTTGCACAACTAATGGGTTGATTTCTAAATGACTGTGATGCATGCTGTGACCAATGCAATTGTGGTGCAAGAGGTAGAGATAACGCCCCCATTATCAGAGCAGTGTAATGCTCAGGCGATGGTATGGGTGACAATGCAGTGGGGTGACCTTGCAATGCTATAGTGGTGTGCACTGGAACCTCAGAGGTCGAAAGAGGAGGATGCTCAACATGATCAAGAGAAATGGCCATGCGCTCGAACCCTTGGGCCAAAGCTCTTAGGTACTGAGCTTGAGTGGCCAAAGACCCATCAAAAGATAGGTCAGAGGGCAAGAGCAGAACAAGAATGGCCCCTAAAATAGATGAAACCGAAGTTGGTTGAACTCCTGAAACAGAAGGGCTCGAGAGAAAGGGTGCAGCTGGTAGAACTTCTGGGACCTACATGGTTGTGACCACAAATGAATCAGTGACGGGCCCTAGACCGACTTGTGTTCGCCGCTGTCCCGGAAGAGGAGATAAGGATCCTCCATGATTCCCAAATTGGGACGCATAGAGGGAAGAAGAAGTAGCCAAAGTGAGAGAAGGAGGATCTGAGTGTGGGACCCCCTTCAGAACAATAACCAGAGGCTTGCGAGTCTGCGGGTCCATGGCTAACCGCAAGCGAAATGAAGGAGTTGTGGAAAAAGACAAACGCATGAGCTCTAAGACGAACTACAGTCAAAAGTGACCAATAGCTCGGAAAAGGCAGGAGAAAACAACCACGGGTGGCCACCCGTGACGGAGACACCCGAGCTCCTAGCTGAGGACCTCGCAACAATCTACCTGAGAAAACAGGCAAGAGAAGTAGGTATTAGAACCTGGACAACGACGTAAAGACAAATGCTAGTTATTAAAGTGGCATGCCATGACACACAATGCAGATGAATGTCCTAAAGTGCACTCTCTCACCATGCATGTCCCACATGGGGTTGACCACACGGGATGCACTCATGGGTTTTAGGTTTTGACTATGGTCAGAAAAGTAGGTTCCCGTTCTAAATCCTAGCCAGAGCGCAGGCAATGAACGGGTGGTGCGTTGGTAGCCTCGTTTCCTGCAGTAGAATCGAGCTGTACCCTCTACTAGCACCGACACGACCCCAGATAATGGGGGACAAACTAGCAACACGTCCTACGCCAAAGATAGAGAACGAGCAGCTAGGATTGTCCTTCGCGAACTGTGGGTGGACCCAGAGGAGAAGATACATGCTTTCTAAAATGATCATTCATGCAATATGCTTTTGTGTCTTTTACTTGCGTTTTATTAAACCATAGGGACTTGTGAGCATTTGTCTTTAGTTATGCCTTATTATTTTTTCATCTGAGTTTGTGTGTTTTATTTTAACCAAATAGGGAGGCAAACATGTCTCTACTCTCCTAATCATGGCAAATTCAAATAAAAGGAAAAACACACAATCATGGCATCCAAAAAGTCAAACAACAAGCAAAAGGCAAGAACATGGCATGTGCTGGTGTAATGCTCACAGGTAGGTGAATAAAAGCAATTATCAACAAACAAAGCATGAATTAAGTCATGTGCATGTGTAGTGACATGGCAATGGTGTAAAAAGGCCTAAAAAGGCATGTTCAATCAAATATGCAAACAAAACAAGCAAACAAAACATGAAGTAAACAGACCAAAGACAAGTAAGGAAACCAGAATGAAAACTAGAATCTGGTTATCCCCAGCGGAGTCACCAGTTCCTGTGACCATGCTAGTGGAACCCTACACGGCTCTCCTCTACTGGGTGCGTGGAAGCAAATGAGGAGTCTCGATATGGTCACAACAAAGATGGCGAATCCGGAGAAGAAGACTAGACTCAGAAACACCAAGGGAAGATGAGAAAGGATAAGGAAAGGAGTCGCCACCTAGTCTTTTAATGGAAAGACAAGGAAAACCAAACACACAAGAAAACCAAGAAGCAAATAATATGCGGAAAACATGTATGCTCCGTGCCTAATGGATATAATGCACAAATGTTAGCGGGCCAGAGAAAGGGTAAGGATTCTAGTTACGCGTGGGGAAGGGTTTAGGCACCCCCATGCACCCAAGAAACTCAGTCTTTCTAGGTTTCCTACTTGTCACATGGTCTAATGGATGTGTACTTGCCTATTCTGAATGCTCATGCAAAAGATGACTAGAAACATGCCAAATCAAAGAGAAGAAACGAAATAAAGGGAAAAGTTAATCCGAGGGACAAAAGTTGGCATTGAGAATGCTGCTTTACTGTATGCTCGTGGGTGATAAGGAAAATTGTGAAATCAAGAAATTCTCAAAAAGCGTCTCGCAAATCAATGGAAATTCGAAGAAATCCAAGAAAATCAAATTGGAGAAAATAATCCTCTTTCGAGACGATGGAAAGCCAAATCAAACCTAAAACGCGAAAATCGAAAAGAATCCGGGAAACGACGAGAAAACCAAGCTTGAAATGAGTACACGAAGAAAGAAAGAAGTCACAAGAAAACATGCATGAAAAAGTACAACAAAATGTGCAAAATACATGCAAGAGTGTGAAAATGAAAATTCCAAGGGCCTTACAGCAAAAACCCCAAATCTGAATGAAAACGGAAATTCTAAAGCTAAATCATCAAAAATACATTGAAAAACCCATTTCATGTAATCTTGAAGAATTCTAGGGGCAAATGTGTAAATCTGTGCATTTTTTGTCAAATTGAGGGTTCCTAGGGGTTAAAATGCAATTCCGCCATTAAAACATGCATTTAAAGCAATTCTGTGGGTATTCATGGTAAAATATGCAATAAAAAAGAGTCCATGATAGGAAACAGGAAGTTGCAGGGACAATTCAGTAATTTTACCCCAGAAAACATGCATTCAATGTGAAATCTGTAAAGTTTAGTGGCTAAAATGCAATTTAACTAGAGAAACATGCATTTAGAAGAATTCAGAAAAGCTTAGGGGTCAAAATGCAACTTCAACCACATTTGTGCAGATATTTGAGTTCTCAGGGTTCACCTTGCAATTTTAACAGAGAAATATGCATTCAAAAGAATTTCCATGAAGATCAGGGGTTTAAATGCAATTTGAACAGAGAAATATGCATTCAAAATGATTTCATGAAACTTAAGGGTTTCTGTCTAATTTTTTTAACCTGGAAAACTTTATTAGGGAAGCTTAGGGGGCACATTGCAATATTTTCAGTTAAAACTTTATTCAAACGATTTTAGGAAAATGTGCAGAGACCTAAATGTAAGAGAAAAGGACCTTCTTGTAATAAAAAAAGGACCTAAATGTGACAACTCAAAAGTTTCAAAATTTTAATCAAAGAAAACTAATTATTTATTTTTAAAAGGAGATGAAGGATCGATGGTCGCCTGCGACGGAACTTCGCCGTCGATGACTACCGGAGGGGCTGTTGGAGACTATCCCATGGCCTGATCTAAGATCAGACTCCACGGGAAGCAAGAAGAGAAAGGGGGGAAGAGATCCAATGGTTTGGATCAAGGATTTGACCGCAGGAGAGGGCCTCCCATCTCCCTCGCCGTCGACACGACTCTGGCGACGGCGTCAGAGAAGAAGGTGGTTCCAAAGGCTACGATGCTGTGGTCCAGGGCTCTCAGAGACTTTGGATCGTGTCGAGGGTGGTTTTCCATCATCCAGGAGCAAGGATCGAGCCTCTCCCTTGTTTCTCAGACCACGCTTGCCGTCGTCGTCGTCTTCTCCGGTGAGCTTGGATGCAGGAGCGATCCAGGGCTCGTGGAGGGGTCTTTGCTGCTCCGAAGGATAGGGGAGTGTCGTGGAACATTCCTGGAGGCTTAGAGAGGCACGGAGATGTGGGAGGCGTGCGTTCCTTCATTGTTTGCGGTCTTCTTCCCCGGTGACGGCGACACATCACGATTCCGGCGAGCTTCTAGTGGAGGCCTCCGTAGCGACTGGAATGGGGTTTTGAGGGGTGGTGAAGCAAGAGGGAGGCCAGGAGAGGATGACCTAAGCTACTAGATTTAGGGACAAGCCTTGGACCAGCTCCTCCACCTAGGCCACCGGAAAATGACTCTGGCGAGGCCTGGGCGATGATTCCGACAAAGGGAAACCTCTGGACTTGTTGGAATCGAACAGGGAAGACAGAGGGAGTCCTAGGAAACTAAAATTGAAGTGAAGTAAGGCTGGTGGAGGGCGTACCTGGTTTGGTAGTGAATTGGATGATCGGAGCTAGCTGAGGGAGGAACTGGGGTAGGCTTGGGAGCTCGGGATCACCACTGGTGGAATGCTCTGAGCTCTGGGATCTCTCCTCTCTCCTCCTCTCTTCCTCTCTCGCTCTCTATTTTTTCTCTGTTTCTTCTTCGTTTCTGCTCCTTTTATAGGTGAACCCAACAACCCATAATGACACGCCGTAACAAACCACAACAGAAACCGACATCCCGTAACAAACCAGCGTCACGCAAGCACCACGTTGTCTCCCACGTGCCTCCATCCTGCCTGCCCGTGCACCGATAGTGATCAACGGTTGTCCAAGCTCGCAACGACGCATCCGGAGGCACTGGCTCGAGCTTGGTTGCTGCTGGTCTACGTGGTGAGATGGGCTGGACGTGATTGTAGAATCTGAAATGAAGAATGTTGGGTTGTTATTGGCTGTTAATGTTGAGGAAGAGGAGGGAAATGATGGGTTGAATCATGGTATTTGGCTTGGTTAATTTAGAAGAAGAAGAAGAAGAAATGGGTTGAAGTATTGTGGGCCTTCATGGGCCTAAGTGGGCTTTGGTGGATTTGATGGGCCTTCATGGGCTTAATGGGCCTTGGTGGATTTGATGGGTTTTCATGGGCTTAAGTGGGCTTAGTGGATTCATTTGTGATTAAAGGCCAGATAGGTGCACTAGAGAGGTGCCCCAGATAGGTGCGCCAGAGAGGTGCACCAGATAGGTGCGCTTGTTTGGTGGGCCAAATAGGTGCGCTAGTGAGGTGCGCCTGTATGGCCCCAGATCACGGCTCAGATCATTTACTGTTGGGTTTGGCGTTCCTTGGCTTTGCGACTAAACCAAGGTTTGAGTTCATTTGTGGTTAAAAGCCCAGCTACCATAATTCCAACCTACAAACCTGCAAAACTGGGGTGTCTACACAAGGGTAACTCAATGAGTTTTGGTTCGAACTATGTGTGCTTAGTTTTGAGCTAGAATTGGTATTCGTTTGGTGGTTTTAGCTAGGTTCTAGTTTTATTGAAACTTGTAGTTTTTAGCTAGATTCCAAGCAAGATTTAAAAATGATTGAGCTATGTTCTGTTTTAGGTTGGATTCTAGTTGAGAATTTGTTTCCTAGAATGTATGAAAATGATTTGCAAAATGCATGGAAATTTAAAGGAATATTTGGAAAGGCATGTTTACGCAATACTTTATGTTGTGCTTTGATCTCTGTAATTGGCATGGTTCTTCATGTTAATTGCCGTGGTTTTAGTAGGTGCGTATTAGGTGACTTGATGTCACTCAAGCATTTTGTGTTTTAGTTTTCAGGTGTAGATTTAGGTGCAGTCTAGTCGTTGTGCATATAAAGGAACCACTAGTCGCACACAAGGTTTTGGATAGTTGTTCAGTTATTTATTTTAGCTTACTTTTGTTAATTAGTTAACTAGTTAAATGGATAGTACTAATGCTGATTTGTAATGCACCAAGGCGTTAGAGAAAATATGCAATATTATAGTTTTTTCTATATATTGGGGTCATGGTCCCCAAACTCTAAGTTTTGGCCTCTTTCTCTCTCACCCTTATCTTGAGAAAGGGTAAAAATAAGAGGAGCTTGGTGGTTTAAAAGACTAGATCTGAATAAAGGAGCAAGTATTTCTTCATGGATTCAGGTATGCTCTTGTATTTACATTTTATTTGTGATGAATATGACATGAACATATCTTAAAATTTTAATTTTAATATATAAATTTGTGGGATTTTTAGATCCAACTTTAGCAAGTGATATCAAGGCAAATCATGTCATTTCATTGTAAAATATTGTGTCTTTGATACAAATCATGTTGAAAATCAATTTTTTCGCTTTCTCTGATTGTTTTATGTATGGACGACACTAATATCATGTTTTTCTTTGTCAAATTGTAAACATATGCTCGTAGTTTTGATCTGTTTTTTTGTCTGCTTCAGTATCAAGTCGTTCCAGTGCCTCCTGTTCGGACACTTGGGAGGTGCCTCCCCAGCGACGATCTAGCCATCAGTGGTTGCCATACCGCCGCCTCTCATCAAGCGTTGTGTTTCTACAATCAATTAGACCTTTTGATTTTTCAGATAATTGAATCTAGTTTGGATCCATTTAAATACCCAATTAGTTATTCTGTATTATTTGCATGGCAATCCTTGTGTTTATGTTGTTTATTGGAGTTTTTATTTTAATTCAGGAAAACTCTATAATGACATCTGATTTAATGGAAAACCCAGCAGAACTTTATAATTTTTTATGTAGTTTTGAGTTTTCTGAAATTTTACTGTATAGCCCTTGTTACCATACTTAATTGATGAATTGTTAGATCATGACATTTGGAATCAAATCAATTCATTTTGATGATCAATAATAAATTGTTTTCTATTTAATAATAAATTAATCAAAACAATGGCCTACCAAAGTCGGCTCTCTTGTCTAGATTACTTTATTTGTGATAGAAAGATGTTAATGTGTTTGAGATTCATGTGGATTGTAATTGATTCAAAGAAAAGTTACTATTTGGTCGAATTTCAAGCACACCTGTGGTAATAAATACATGACAATTATATAATTGTGTCATGTGGGTTACTAATTGACCTAAAGGAAGACTTGTTACTGTAGACACCCCAATTTTGCAGGTCTGTAGACTGGAATTGTGGTAGCTGGACTTTTAATCACAAGTGAGCTCAAACCTTTGTTTTAAGCACAAGCAATCCACCAAAAGCCCACCAAGGCCCATGGAAGTCCACCAAAGCCCACTTAAGCCCAAACAATCCACCAAAGCCCACTTAAGCCCATGAAGGCCCATTAAGCTCACTTAGGCCCATGAAGGCCCATCAAGCCCATTTAGCCCAATGAAGGCCCACAACACCTCAACCCATTCCTTCATTCTTCTTCCACCACACTAACACAAACCATCTCCAAATTCACCCTACAGCCACTCCTCCATCTCCGCTTATCTTAACATCCAGCCACCCATTTTTCTTCACTATTTTCATCCCATCCAGCTCACTGACCAGCAGCCACGCTCCTCGAGCTCGAGCCTCCCACGAACCAGAGCCGCTGGATGTGCCGCTACAAGCTTGGACAACCGTCAATCACTGTCGGCATGCAGGCAGGCAGGATGGAGGGAGCCTAGGGGACATCAGGTAGTAACAGGCGTTAGGGGAGTTGAGTTTGTTAGTTAGTTAGGTTCTGTCGAGTTCTGTTATGTTCTGTTAGTGGGTCGTTGCAGATGCAGGCAATTTCACCTATAAAAAGGGCAGAAGAACGAAGCAAGAGAAACAGGGAGAACTGAGCATGAGAGGAAGAGAAGAGGAGATAGGGAGAATTCCAAAGAGAGAGAGGAGCTCGCTAAGGTGAGAAGTAGGGAATTCAGGCCACGTCCGGCAAGCAGAGAAGGCCACGCACGTTGCCAGGCCAGGTACGCCCTCCTCTAGCCTCATTTAGTTTCAATTTTAGATCTCTAGGACTTCCTCAGTCTTCCTGGATCGATTCCAATCAAGCCAGAGGCCTCCTTTGGTCGGAATCAATCCCCAGGCCTCACCGTAGCTGCTTTCTGGCGATTTAGGTGGGGGTGCTGATCCAGGGCTTGTCCCTGGTCCTAGAACCTTAGGTCCACTTCTTCTGGCCTCCCTCTTGCCTCTCCATCCTTCCAATTCCTGCTTCAGCCACCACGGAGACCTCCACCAGAAGATTGCCGGAGTCGCAGCGTTCCGTCGGAACTAGAGAAGACGACCGGAGCCAGAGAAGAGGCGTGAGCCTCCAGCCCCGCCATGCCACTCTGAGCGTCCAGAAAGCTTCCACTGTGTGTCCCAAGCACTCTGGAGCCTTCAGAGCTGATCCACGAGCTTTGGATCCTGCCAGCAGCCACGCTCACCGGAGGAGACAACGGCGACTACAGGTGGACCTCCACGTTGCCTGATCAACCTCCCTTTTGCCTCCCGACGGAAAAGACATGCTCCTCAGTGTTTTTCCGAACCTCCTAGACCTCTAGATCACGCACCGCAACCCTCCAGTAGCTTCTTTCTTCCCCAGCGACATCGCCGAAAGTGCACCGACGACGAGGTGGACGGGTAGCCCACTCCAACCGTTGAAGCTTCGATCCAGACCGCTGGATCTTCTTCTCTTCTTCCCTTCTTGCTTCCTAGGGGGTCTGATCTCAGATCAAGAGATCAGGCCATGGGAAAACCTCCAATAGCCCCTCCAGCGGTCGTCGACGGTAGAGCTCCGTCGCCAGCAGCCGTCGATCTTCTTTTCTTTTAAAAAATGAAAAAATAACTTTCTTTAAATAAAACTTCTATTATTTTTGATTTGTTACATTTAAATCCTTTTTTTAATTACAAACAAGTCCTTCTCTTGCATTTAGGTCCTTGATCATTTTTTAAAAATCGTTTGAATAAAGTTTTAACTGAAAATATTGCAATATGCCCCCTTAAGTTGCATAATAAATTTTTCCACGCTTGCAAATTGCATTTAAACCCCTAAGTTTTCTGAAAATCATTCTGAATGCAAATTTGTCTGGTTAAATTGCGTTTTAGCCTCTAAACTTTTTTGAAATCATTTTGAATGCATATTTCTCTGGTTAATTTGCATTTTAATCCCTGAACTTTTCCGAAATTACTTTGAATGCATGTTTTCTAGGGTAAAAATACTAAATTGCCCCTGAAGCTTTCTAGATTCAACATGGATTCTTTTTCTTGCATGTTTTACCTTGAATTTCCATAGAATAGCATTGAAAGCATGTTTTGATAGCATAATTGCATTTTAACCCCTATTTGATCAAAAATGCACAGATTTGCACATTTAATCCCAGATTTCTTCAAAACTACATGAAATGTGTTTTTCTATGTATTTTTGATGATTTAGCTTCAGAAATTCAGTTTTCATACAGAATTGGGGTTTTTTGCACAAAGGCCCTTGGAATTCTCATTTTCACACTCTTACATGCATTTTGTTGCTTTTTTTCCATGCATGTTTTCTCATGATTTCTCCCTTGCGTTGCGCCCGCATTCCTAGCTCGTTTCAAGTTTGGTTTTCTCGTCGTTTCCTGGATTTACGCTGATTTTCGTTTTTTTTTATTTGATTTGGCTTTCCATCGCCCGAGGGCGTACATTAAAAGACTTAACAACGGCGACATTGTCCCGAAAGAGGATTATTTTCCCCAATTCGATTTTCTCAGATTTTTTCAAATTTTCGTTGATTTGCGAGATGCTTTCAGAGAATTTCTCGATTTTCACGATATTCCTCATTGCCCACTGGCGTACAGTAAAGCGGCATTCTCAATGCCTACATTTGTCCCTCGGATTAACTTTTTCCCTTTATTTCATTTCTTATCTTTGATTTGGCATGTTTTCTAGTCATTCTTTAGCTTAAGCATTTAGAATAAACAAGCACATACCCATTAGACCATTGGCAAGTAGGAAACCTAGAAAGATCGGGTTTCTCGGGCGCATGGGGATGCCTAACCCCTTCCCCAAGCGTAACCAAAATCCTTACCCTTTCTCTGGCCCACATTCATTCGTGCACCACATCAATTAGGTACGGAGCATACATGTTTTCATCATCTTGTTAGCTTCTTGGTTTTGTTGTGTGTTTGGTTTTCCTCGTCTTTCCATTAAAAGACTAGGTGGCGACTCCTTTCCTTATCCTTTCTCATCTTTCCTTGATGTTTTCGAGTCTAGTCTTCTTCACCGGATTCACCATCTTTACCGTGACCGTATCGAGACTCCTCGAGTGCTTCCACGCACCCGATAGAGGTGAGCCTTGCAGGGTTCCACCGGCATGGTCACAGTTACTTAATAAGACTAATTGTCAAAATTTGATTACTAGAATGAAGAGTACCACTTGCAAGTTGACATTTCTACCCAAAGGCTAAATGTCGTTATTGCACTAGATATCTTGAGATGGGTCCCACAATGAGTTGAAATTATTTCTTTGTTTCTTTATTATTGAAGAATAATATGGTTATCATTAGACTAACTATTCTTTGAGTTTTCAATTATTTATTAATTGATTCAGTAAATGCATCTGTTTCCATAATTGCCAACATTAATTCAATTCCCTTGCCTAATGACAATAATTTCAAGTACTAGAAAGAAAACGTATTGATTGTTCTCAAGTGCATGGATCTAGATTTAGTCTTAAGGATAAAACAACCCTCTACTTTTGAGTCCAATAGTTCGACTGAGGACAAGAAAGTTTATGAAAAGTGGGTGCATTCTAATTAGCTAAGTCTGATGATCATGAGGCAGGCCATTCTAGAGACCTTTAGGGGCACACTGTCCAATGAGACGAATAGTAAGGAATGTCTCAGTGACCTTGAGAAATGATTTGCTAAGAATGAAAAGGCAGAAATTAGTAAGTTATTGGTAAATTTAATTTCTATGAGGTACAAGACCAATGAAAACATAAGGGAATAGATTTTGGAAATGTCTAATATTGCTTCAAAACTAAAAGCACTTAAATTAGAGTTGTCGGAAAACTTACTCGTGCATTTAGTTTTGATCTCTCTTTCTACACAATACAATCAATTCAAGATTAGTTATAACTACCAAAAAGAGAAATGGATTCTTAATGAGTTCATTTCTCATTGTGTGCAAGAGGAATGGAGATAAAAAAGATAAGACAGAAAGTACTCACCTGACATCTACTTCTAAGGATAAGGGTAAAGGGAAACTAAAACCTAATGATGCTACATTGGGTATAATAAAGGAAAATGAACCAATGTTAGGAGATTAGGTACCAATAGATGTTCAAACATTGTAGGCACCCTAGTTTTGCAGGAACTCACCAGCAGCCTCTAGAAGGGATGTGAAGTGGTGGTAGTGCACTACGATGAAGGATGGCTCACTCACTCTCCCCAAAAATCCCTTAAACATCTTAAAATAGCCTCAACCTTCAAAACCCATTTACCACAGCCTATAGTCTCCTCATGGTCTTGAATGAATGTGGAATGGGCCCAGAATCTAGGAGTCAGGCCCATCATTGGGCTAGGTGCTTATTCAAAGTGTTAATTCAAGGTAGAAATCTTAGGCAGCTATATAAGACGATATTACGAAGCGGCATTAGCCATCGACGATTATTGGCACGTATATTCGACGAAGTGCCCTATTTCAGAACGTTGCAACCAAAATGCCCTATTTCAGAACGTTGCAGTCGAAGTGCCCTATTTTAGAACGTTGCAGCTGACAAGCTCGATGAATATTTAGGAACCCAAATTCTACCTCATTATTGGCTCTCCCAGATCTAAGAACATTCCACTTCCTTTCTAGACCATTTTACCTCCATTTAAATACCAAAAAACTTGATCAAAAACTTGGAATTAAATCCCAACTACTTACCCAAACCGTTATCCATCAATGGCCTTTGTCCATCCACTCCGCCTATTTAATAGCCCTATCACCTACAAGAAGAGCTCTCTCGCTCACTCTGGTGGCACTCACTAGAACATCGCAAGCTCAAGCTCGCTCTTGCTCCCTGACTAGTTGAGTTCCCGAGTTCCCCGAACTCATTGTCGGAACACTCCGACAATCTTTCCACCACGTCCCAGCCAGCTCAGTCAACTTCGACTGAGTTCCACCAGCTCTTCATTTCATCGACACCCCGTCTTATGTGAGTGAGCTATCTTTGAACCCACCGCATCACTGCATCGTTCGATCATCACTCCCGACGCCGGCACATGCTTCGATCAGCCACCTCTAGCCTCTGAATGAGGCAATTCATGTCGACTCTTCTTAGGTGAAGATCCTACCTTGCTCCTGTAGTACGTCTCCTACTAGAGCTCTATTACTTGTGATTTCCCATTGTTTCATCATTGTTTTATCGTTGTTTCTCCAGTTTTATCTGCAGCATTTCATCCTTGCATCGGTGACGCACCTATGGCTTCAGGAGATGCTTCGACCATTGAACCCAAACCTCATGCATTGCTACATCCACTTGTTCGCTCACTGTGATGAAAGCCAGATGTCCATTGGCATCCATGGTTGCCAGCCACCTTCACCATGACAGATGGACGTCGGGCTCACTAAGTCGAGAAGGATGAGTCATGTTTTGTGTTTTATGAACGACATTGCATTCCCTAGGACTCCCCTCCATCATTATTGCCTCCACGATAGTAGACAAAGCTCGTCGGCCTCTAACATGGCCAAAGAGATCAGTCCGGCTGAAGCGCCAGTGAGCTAGGTGGGTGGGAAGATCCACGCATCAATTGCATGATCTGCTTGTGTCATCGTCTTTCTGGCATTCTATTCTTGCTTACACAGCTTTTTATCATTGATTTCCATGGTTTTATTGATCGTAATTGGGCGAGGATGTTTATGGCACTAAACTGTAAAACAATAGGCGCAATTTTCCAATGGATCTTATATGGGCTCATTCCTTGCAGATTATAATAGTGTAGTATCCTAGCAGACATAAGCGATGCGTATTGTTGGCGAGTTAGACAGTTTATGGAGCACTTGTTTATCCTCTTATGACATTCATGCTTGTTTTTCTTATTTCAGTATTGTTTCTAGAGAATGTTTTCTTACATCTCAACATGGCATCCTACATCTTGCCTTAGGGCGTACATTATTTTGGCTTTACTTGCCTACATTGGCCAATTTGCAACCAAGACCGATTCTTATGTGTGTAGGGGTGCCTAACACCTTCCCCACACATAACAAGAGTCATTACCCTTTCTCTGGCATGCAAAGGTCGAAATGTTGCATCCATTGGCATTGATTCTCGAACTTTGCTCATATTTCATAATTTTATCACACATTATTCTTCTTTCCAATTAAAAGATTAAGTGGCAACTCCATTATCTTTCCTTATCCTTTCTTCTTCTTTTTTGGTGTTTTCGAGTAAAGCATCCTTCCACGGATTCACCAATTTTGCCTTGACATTACTGGATTTCTCACGTGTCTCCTTGCATGGGGATGGTCTATTCCAGCATGCTCACAGGAACTGGCCACTCTACTAAGGATTTTAGACTCCAGCTTTCATGTGGTTTCTCTCTTTTCTTGGCTTTTGTTTGGTTTAGTTGCATACCTTGATTTAGCCTTGCTTGATTTTGCTTCATTCCTTATGATACATGCCTTGCGTTAGATGGGTGTTTTCCTTTTACACACATGCTTACACCACCACACATGCACATATTTGCCTTTTGATATAATGAATATTTTGCTTTCACCTTTATCAAGGCACAACACAAGCACATGCCATGAGCATGCCTTTTGCTTGCCTTTGTGTTCGTTTTCTTTTGTACCTAGGAGAATAGAGACCTGATTGCCTCCTCCTGGTCTAAACTAAAAGATACGAACACAGAAAAACCAATAATAAGGCAAAACTAGAGACACATCTGCACCCTTTCCCCCCAATGTAATAATGCACAAGTAAAAGACATAAAGCATATTTGCCTACTTGATCATATAGGTGCATGCATCGTCTCCTCCTCTTAGTCCACCCTTTAGTCTGAGAAGGACAATTCTAATTACCCATTGTATGGCTTCAGCATAGGACGTGTTGCCAGTTTGTCCCCCTTATCCGGGATCGTGTCGGTTTTAGTAGAGGGTACAGCTTCTTGCTACTGCAGGAGACGAGGCCCCCAATGCACCACCTGTTCTACTACCTATGCTTTGGCCAAGATTCAGGACGAGGACTTGTACTTTCTACCTCAAGTTGAAGACCTAGAAGCCCTATGAGAATCTGGAGTAGCTAATCTTGTAGAACACACTTAAATAGTGAGAAAGCGCATTTTAGTTGCATCTATATGCATGTATGCCATTCATGCCACCCTAATAACATCTGCATTATGTCTTTGCCTGTTGTCCTTCGGATTCTAACACCCGTGTTGTTGTCTTTTCCACAGGTCTTTGCGCAAGTTTCTTAGCTAGAGCCTGTATGCTCCTTTTGTCGTATTCCCCATTTATAGCAATTTTTCTACCATCTTTCCTAAGCTATTCGTCATTTTCAACGATAGCTCGTCGTAGACTTCGTCCTCCATCCTATTGTCACAATCCTATTTGCACTCGCTCTTGGACCGCCATGGCCCAGTGTGTCTGCGTGTCGCTTTCCTCTATTGCTCCAGAGGTCATTTCTATTTCTGTCCCTCCTTCCATTGTGTTGACCTCTATTGTTTCCGATGTTCCACCCCATGACAACTGCTTTGTGTTGGATGGGGTTTTTTGTCCTTTAGTTTCGAGACACTGCCAAACCATGATCAGTCTGGAGTCGGTCACTGAATCTTTTACGGTGACTACCACGCAGGCCTTAAAGATGCCAGTCTCCTACCTTCATTTGGGCTCAATCTCTTCTAGTTTCTTGCCAACTACGATAGTTCCTGTAGACACCCTAGATTTTATTGGTAGGTTTGAATGGATCCAGGGGAGAGGATGTGATCTTTGAACTGCCACAATAGCATTCATGTTGGCCATTGACTGCTGATTGTCCCTTGGTAAAGGGTTATTGGGTTCAAAGGTTACATGACTGATTTTTACTGGGCCAAGTAGAACTTTCAACTGGATATATGTGGTGTGGATTCAAAGTGTGTATAGCTAGCAAAAGTAAGAGGTGGATATAATTGGTGAAATGCCCTATTTCAGAACTAAAGGACGAAAAAGTCTCTTTTGCTACTTAATTACTTAATTTTCTACTGATGATGGCTAGGATTTGATCTAGCCTCTTTCCTTTCATCTCTAGGGACCTTTATGCCCTTAACTCAGTGTTAAATCTACCAATTTAATCACCTGGACGTCATCGCTGCCACCTGCCACCGGCCGTAACACATCCATGGCTCCCATTCGATTCAAACGCCTATTTAAAGGCCTCTATGTCGTTCCAAAGGCATCATCGAAGAGACCGCATACCTCCAGCTCCTGAATTCCAGCTCTTGTCTCCCCTTGATGATCTCACTCTGGTTCTCATTACTTCCGGCGATGATTTCAACAACTAGAGACGACATTCAAGCCTTGAGGAGCCTCCAACATTCTATGATGCATCACAAGTACGAATCTAGCTTTCCTTTGTTTTTACTTCAGCCTTGTGTGGGTGAGTGTGCCATCGAGTGTTGGATTTTGGAGGCCGATCCCTTCTTCTCTGGTGATTGCTGGACCGGTAGCTACGACAAGGAGTTTCCTTCCTCTTTGGACGTGCTTGAAGCTGGACAAGGGATCCCTGAGTCTTGTGTCCTTTGCATGCATGCCTTGGATATTATGCTTCCTTCTCCCTCACCACCGGTGACAGGACGATAGTTTACGTCATAGTTCGACCGACGCTAGCAATTAGAGCTAGGAGGAGGTGTCCCGACGTGTTTCCCGGGCTGAGGTCCATACTTGTGTGACCTCTTCGCATCCCCTACCTCACATGCCTCCAGATGAATCTCGTTGACCTCAGATGAGGTCGGTTAGCATGTGTGCCGGAGAGGTAGACCGGTGGAAGAGACTGCCAATCATTGCTTTGATCTGAGCATGAAGAATTGTTCCTTTTCCTCACCTCACGCTTTTCCGATGTTCCTCTTCCATTCCCGGGCCTCATCACATTGCCGTGGACCTTGTCGCCCTCTACCATGGCTGGTCAGTGTGTTCTTCGTTGAGATAGATGGAGTTCAGGTTCCAACAAGCTGTTTTCCTCGCCGAATGTGTGAATGGGCTCCCCATGCATCCCTCTTGCTTCACCGACCGAGCACCCATCCTTCAGATTCCATCCAGTGGAAGATTCAATACAATTTTAGTAGCTAGACTGGTGATGGATCACACGATTCCCGATGGTGGTGGAATCTAGCGATCAATCCTGGCAGGAGGAGCTAGTGGATACGGGAGGCGGTTTCAGCTAACAGAATTAGTTAGCGAAAATCGTCGACGTGGGGCCCAAAATCCAAACAGTTATAAGTAATTCTTGGCGTTTTGATTTGACTGATCTTTGACTTCTTGGTTTCCCTTTTGATTCCTCAGCAATCTCCATTCTATCATAGGGCATATAATATTTTGGCATGATTTGCTAAAAATGCCCTTTCTTTACAACTTTATTTTTTTTTCCCATAATTTCTGATTTTCACAATTTTTTGATTTGTATTGGGAATTTATCGCCCAAGGGTGTACATTAACAGGCTTGACAATGTCGACATGGACCCGAATACGGATTATTTTATCCTTTTCGACTTTCTCTAGCTTTCCAAGTTTCTGCTGTTTTGAATATCGCTTTCCGAACATTTCAGATTTTACATGATTTTCCCATCACCCAAGGGCATATAGTAAAGTGCCATTTTCAATGTCTACATTGTCCCTCGGATTATTTTCCTTATCATTTCTTTTTTATTCATTGTTTCTTGGAGGTTTGTCATGTTTTTCTGCATTCTTCTTAGACATGTATCAGAAGTAGACAAGCATATACACACAAGGTCATGAGCAAGCAATTAACCTTAAAAGATCGATTTCTTCGAGCGTATGGGGGTGCCTAACACCTTCCTCATGCATAACAAGAATCTTTACCCTTTCTTTGGCCCACAGTGATTTACGCACTGCATCCATTAGGCACGGAGCACACATGTGTTTCTTTGCATCGAATTCTTTGGGTTTTGTTTGTGTTTGGTTTTCCTCATCTTTCCATTAAAAGATTAGGTGGTGACTCCTTTTCCTTATCCTTTTTCTTATCCTTCTTTGGTGTTTCTGAGTCGAGTCTCCTTCCTTAGATTCACCATCTTCATCGTGACCATATCAGCATTCTTCGTGTGTTTCCACACACCAAAGAGTCATGCAGGGTTCTTACCAGCATGGTCACAGGAACTGGCGACTCCGCTAATGATAACCAGACTCTGGCTTTCGTGTTGGTACTCTTGCTTGCTTGACGTTGTTTTAAACGCATTGTGTTTGATTGCTTGTCCTACTTGTTTGTACATATTTGACTGTACATGCTTTTTGTGTCTTTTTACATGATTGCTATGCCACAACACATGCACATGACTTGGTTCGTGTCTTTTGTTGCAATGCTTGCTTCTCTTTCACTTACCTGTTAACACAACACTAGCGTATGCCATGCTCATGCCTTTTGCTTGATTAAATGATTGGATGTCATGATTGTGTGTCTTCTTCCTTTTCTATATTTGCCATGATTGGGAAAGTAGCGACATGAGTACTTCCCTTCCTGGTGAAAATAAAACACACAAATTCAGATGAACAAATAATAAGGCATAATTAACGACAAATGTTCACAATCCCCCTTGGCTTAATAAAATGCAAGTAAATGACACTAAGCATATGTGCATGATTGATCATATAGGAGCATGCATTTCCTCCTCTCTTGTGTCCACCAACAGTCTACGAAGGGCAGTCCTAGTCACCCATTCTATGGCTTCGACGTAGGACGTGTGACTAGTCTGCTCCCGCTTATCCAGGGTCGTGTTGATGTTAGTAGAGGGTAGAGGGTACATCTCCTTACTACTGCAGGAGTCAAGACCGCTAATGCACCACTTTTTCACTACCTACACTTTGGCTAGGATTTAGAGCAGGAGCCTTACTTTTCTAACGAGAGTCAAGACCTAAAGCCATGAATGTGTCCGGTGTGGTCAATCCTAAGCAGGACATGCATGGTGAGAGAATGCATATTAGAAGCATTCATGTGCATGTGCGCCATTCATGCCACCCTAACAAACAATTCCATAGCTCACATGTTTCTTCTTTTGTTTTGTCTCTGTCTTTTCTCTTCGCTCACAAACTAGCCTTTCCTCTTTTCGTCACAGTGATCTGTGTGTGAATTCCTAGGCCAGAGCCTGAGTGATCCTTTCAGTGACATCAGTCTTAAGGCATTGCTCTCGATTTCCCTTCCTCGAGCTAGCTGTCACTTCCAACGATAGCTCCACATAGGTGTCGTCCCCTGGTCTGCGATCGTAGTCCCATCCTTACTCGCTCACGGTCTATTATGGTCCAGTGAGCTTCTGAGACTTTTGTACCAGCTGCTTTGGAGGGGGTCTCTGTTTTCGCCCCTCATTCCTCCCTTGTTTTGACATCTGCCACCTCGTCTATCCTCCACGAAAGCCACTTTCAGGCATATGGAGTTCCCTGCCCTTCAGTTTCAGGACACTGATAGACCTTGACTGGTTTGAAGCCCATGACTGAGGCAGTTCCTGTGACCACCACAAGCACACCTGATCTGATAATGTCCTGTCCTTTGGATGGCTCAGCCCCTTTTGACATGCAATTGGCTACAATCGTCACCTCTGTAGGAACTCAACCTGCTGGATCTTTGAACTTCCAGGCCCGTTTGACATCCCTTCCACTTGCTATTTCGGCCCTCGATATTGCTATCGATGGCTTCAGTCAATGTACAATCTCAGTAGCTTCTGGGCCTTGCACAAAGGCTGCAAAACATGGCTTTCTCTTTGGATCCTACCTTGACTATGTCTATTTGTCCTGTTCCTAAAGTTCCATATCAACTAGCTCAGACATTTCATGCTACACCTGTCACACAACCACCGCAGCCGTCGCCACAGCTTCTCGTTGCCTCGACGATACGTGCCACATCTCTGCCATTAGCATCATCACCATTGTACACATAGCATATTCCTCCATCTGCTGGTGGTCAACCTATTGGGCTGGCAAGAGTACAATGACTTGTGAATCCAGCCATACCACTACAACAGTTGTTGCTCCCACACACAACACCACGTCTAGTACAGCATACTACCATTCCTACACCTTTGCATTAGGTACAGGCTTCAGCATACATGCCACCACAAACAACACACACACATAGGTACACTGGTCATCACACCACGACACCAGGTGTCGAGATGATAGATCCGGAGGAACATGTGGGTGCTATAAATACAACATACATGGAACCCGCCCCAGCTACACAATCAATGTCAGCGGCAACCCTAAATTTACTTCTCACCAAGATGAATGATCTGGCGAGAGCACTATGACTAGTGTAGAGCAGGGATCGCCAGTCTTACACCTTCTGGGACCTCTTCTACTTTCCAGAGGTTGTACTCCCCTCGAATTTTCACATCCCGAAGCTTGAAAATTACAATGGGAAAGGCTACTTAGTTTCACATCTTAGGGCGTATTGCGGTGATCTTGCTCAGTTGCAGGCTGATGAGAGGTTGCTTATTCGTCTTTTCTAGAAGAGCCTCACAGGTCTAGCTTTAAAGTGGTTCACATCTCTAGATATGACCACCATTAAGACCTGGAATGACCTTAGTCAGGCTTTTCTAGAACAATATTCATTCAATCTCAACATGGTCCCAAAGCGTGAGGACCTAGTCGCAACAAAGCAGAAGCCCCACAAGCCGTTTGGGGAGTACGTCGGGCGTTGGCGAGCCCTTGCTTCACAAGTTCACGATAGACCCTCTGATGAAGAGTCTATCGAAATGATAATCCGAGGAGTGTAGCCAACCACAAGGGCCTTGCTGAGCATTCAACCCATTTCCACTTTTGCATCCATGATTAAAAATGGCACCTGAGTCGAGAGAACATTGCTTGTAGAAGTTTTCCTGCTTTAGCAGCATTCGCCAAGTAGACCATGGCTTCGAATCACAACGGAGGGACCAACAATGGAAACAGTGGCAGCAATGGATCTCACATTGGATACTCATGGAGGAAGGACACTGCCAAGAATGTCGTGGCATATGTAGGAGCTCCTGTTATGCTGGTTAGTGTGGTGAGCTCGTCAGCACAGAATCAGGTGGTTTATACCTCTACACCTAGGGCACCACGCACATCACAAATCACCACCACTGTCGAGCCAATATACCAACCCGCACCAGCAAGGCAAGGGCGCAACCTAGGACCAAGGTGGCCTTGACGACCAGAGAGGGATTACACTCCTCTGGTTGTGCCACTAAGTGCCATGTTTCCTAAAGTTGCGACACTCCTGAAACTTCCAAAAGTTCGCCCACCACCAAACCAACTTCTGTGGTGGTTTAAAGTAGATTTATTCTATAGTTACCACAGAGTCGTGGGGCACTCTACAGAAAACTGCTTCACGCTCCGAAGTGCATTTCAAGACTTGATTGACCAAAAGGTCATCATAATCAACACACAGGAGGCAGAGTCTGCTCCAACTGCACCAACGCCACTTTCTTCTGCACCCGCACATAACAATATAGTTAACCAGCCCTTGCATGAGCACACAGTCGGAACTTCAGGAGTTCATTTCATCTCTCCTATTAAGTTTGCACCCCTGCTGTTTGATCCATCCCTTCTCATTCATGACATCTCAAATCCTTTTCCTCATCAGCTTTACCAATCCTTTGTTGAAGCTTCTGGTTCTACAATCAACATGATTCAGTTGACTGCCAGTCGAGGCGCATAGCTACTAAACCTACCATGCAATCCACCTCACCATCAACATGTTTGCTAGATAAACCAAAGCCAGACTTGGTTTGAAAAATGCCAACACCTGCCTCACCAAACACACCAGCCTTTGTCACAGTGGAATTGGAGGCTCGCACTCCTGTGATCATTAGTTTGACACAGGACACCCATCGTATGCCCTACAGTTACGCCACAAAAATGTGCGCTGAGGTAACACATTTAGGATAGGTATACAAGGCTCTAGTTCTAGCTAGCAAGCCCAACCAATCAACTGCCTTATCATCCCAACCAGAGAACCAAATTCCCAATCCTGTTCCCAAAGAAGTAACCCCAAGAGCCAATCCCACCCCTACCAAAAGGACCCACCAGTAGCACACATCACAGTCCAATTGAAAAAAGTTAAAGCAGATATTTCCATTTGGGACTTGATTCACACATCAATTGAGCATAGGGAGGCCTTCCTTCGAGTTTTCCCAGCTGACCATGTTTCCCCTACAATACAACGGTCAGCCTTGGAGAACATGGTAGGAATGGTAGCTGTGCCATAGGTGATCTCCTTCTCCAGAATTACCTCCGGCAAGGACCAATCACAACCAACCCCTATTCATCACGGTGCAATACTAGAATTTACGCATTCCTCTTATTTTGGTGGATAATGGTGCTGGCTTAAATGTCTACCCCTTGCGAACCGCAAGTCAGGTCGGATTCAAATCCTAGGACATTACCCCAATTGTGAAAGGAATGACTGCATTTGATAACATGCACCATGATGCTTTAGGGATTTTGGTTATTCCTCTAATCATTGGTCCTACCTGTTTCGAGGTAGAGTTTTATGTTGTCGACCTCGAACCGTCTTTCAATCTTGGGTGCTCTTGGCTCCACAAGCATTAGGTTATCCCCTCAATTCTTCACCAAATGATTAAATTCCGCTGGAACAACAATATTATTATTGTAATGGCAGAAAATCTTGAAACGGAGAAAGTTGAGGTGGTCTCTTCGTTGTCTCCTCAAACTGTCCATTTTGACCCCAAGCCTTCTGATGTGCTCTATCGAGTTGACCGCTTTGAGCATGTCAATTTCATTCTGATTCTCGAGCGTGCTAGCCATTTGGGTGCTTTTGACTATCCTTTTATGGTGGTCGAGAATCTTTGTCATAGATGGGGGTACGAGAAAGGAGCACCTCTCGGGCGGAATAGCCACAGAATCGTCGAACCAATTGCAGTGAAGAAAAGATGAGAATTTGAAGCACTAGGATACAATTGGAAGCCACTGGATGGATTCTTGAGGAATCAGTTTGAACAGAATGAGCCAACCAGTAGATCAGAGTGGGTATGTGTAGAGGACTACTACTCTAGGGAAGAGGTTGTGGATCGCATAACAAGTCCAACATCGTCCTTTCCACTAAAGACAGCTAGGCTTTCGCTGTCGCCTCCAGAGTTAGTTAAAGGTCCTCCTACAGATCCTATTGTAGTTTTAGTTTCAGCGAAAGCAATTTCAGTCACAGTATCACCAACAAATCAGCTAGCTTTGATAGAGTCATAGCCAAGTCAATAAGAATCACCTCCTGAAGTACAAGAAACTACTAGTGCAGACTACGTGGATTTTGCCTCCGATGAAGGGGAAGGAGATGCTGTAGTGGCACAAGTTGACAGTATACCCAGTGATTTGGAAGTTTTGTTGTAGGAGTAGCTGAGAACATTAGCAGAGGATGAGAAGAGTGAACTCAGGCATAGAAAAGGGAAAGCTATAGTAATAGAATGCATCGTAGAGCAGTCAGTTTCACAAGGTCAATCCACCATCATGGCCCTAGAAGAAGACAGATTAGTGAATGCTAGACCAGAGGAGTCTATCTCCTATCAACTAGGAGGTGGGTCTAGTTGGTACTACCAGTTTTGGCCCCACTTGAGCAGTGGAGTCCAAAAAAAAAAGATCCTGAGTTAGGCACAGGAGAGGATGCGGGCGACAGCACTCACATCAGTCAGTCAAAGGATAGCTGCCCACCTATCACACACGTTGTACATACCACCCAAGAAAACTAGAAAAATAAAAACAGTCATCCAGACAATAAGGCTTTGAAAGAAGTTGAATAGCCAAGTGCGTCTGTAAGTTCGGAAGTGTCAGAATCGGAGATTGTCAAAGGTGCTTACAAAAAGACCAGAGTGACTATGACTATTCTGAAGTGTCATCAACGGCAGAGTGTCGAGCAAATATGCACCTTTAAAGGACAAGGATCCATCTTTTCAACGAGAGGTCCTTTCAGAACTCATTGCATATGAAGAAGAAGATGATGCGGAAATAGAGGAGGATGGTCATGATGCACCAGATTTTTAGTCTTATGATGATGACCCAGAGGGCCCAAACTTGCATGTAGAAGAGGAAACTGAGTGTGTAAACATTAGCACTGTTGAAAATGTCAAGGAAGTGTGAAGTAGTGCCAGGCTCACAACATAGGCCTGAGCAGAACTTGTTGAGCTTCTCTGAGAATATGCAGATATTTTCGCCTAAAGCTATGATAACATGGTCGGGATAGACGTTGAGGTGGTGGTGCACATATTACCTCTTAAGCCTAACGTCAAGCCGGCCAAATACAAATTGCTTAGATGGCAACCGTTGTGGCTGTTGAAATTGAAAGAGGAAATAATGAAGTAGCACAAGGTCAATTTTCTGGAAGTCGTCCTCTACCTAGAATGGTTAGCAAATGTGGTTCTAGTGCCAAAGAAAGATGGTTGGGTTCGAATGTGCATTGATTATAGAGACCTAAACAAGACAAGCCTGAAGGATGACTTCCCACTCCCACACATCGATGTACTTATGGACAATACCGTAGGACATAAGATGTTGTCATTCATAGACAGATTCTCGGACTACAACCAGATTAGAATGGCAGAAGAGGATTTGGAGAAAACATCCTTCATCACCCCATAGGGAATATTCTACTACAGGGTTATGCCATTCAGACTGAAAAATGCGAGGGCCACATATCAAAAGGTGATGATAGTATTGTTCCATGACTTCTTGCACCAAGATATGAAGGTCTATGTGGATGACATGATAGCCAAGTCAAAAGAGCCCGAGGAACACATTGCTTGCTTGAGAAAGTTATTCAACCGCTTGCGAAAATACAAGCTGGGGCTTAACCCCAATAAATGCATAATTAGGGTGTCATGAAGCAAACTACTGGGATATATCATCAATCAGAGGGGCATTGAGGTGGATCGGAACAAGGCTAAAGCCATCATTGAGATGCCTCCTCCTAAAATAGAAAAGGAAGTCCAAGGGTTGCTAGGGCGATTGCATTATATCAGTTGATTCATTGCCCAACTGACACCAATTTGCGAGCCAATCTTCAAACTCTTGAGGAAGAATGCACAAATCCACTGAAGTGACGAGTGCTAAGAAGCTTTTAACAAAATTAAGAGGCTATGGTAAGACCACCAGTCTTAGTTCCCCCGACACTAGGACGTCCTTCGTTGCTCTATTTGTCACCAACATAGCATTCAATGGATGCAATCCTAGGTCAACATGATGAAACAGGCCATAAAGGAGGGCCATTTATAACTTGAGTAAGAAATTCAATGATTACAAAGTTAAGTACACTGCAATCAAGAAAGTTTGCTTATCCCTTATCTGGGCTACACAACGCTTGAGGCATTATATGATGGCATATCTTATTCTGCTGCTATGCCGACATGTCACGCCCTAAATTTCCCATAACAGTTTAAAACAAATTGAATTACACAAAATTAAAAGCTAAACATAAAATATCAACTACCAGAAACCTGTGTGTGTGGCTACGAGATTCTAGACTATATGCACTATGCTAAACCCTCTACATGCCTACACCTGCAACCCAAAACACGAGGAAAAATGTGAGTAGCAAAAGTCACCCAGCACGCACCCACAAAACAGCGGAAAACAAAACTATATTAATTTTTCTTTTAAATTCATTTCGTAATCATTTTCTCTAAAATCACACAAAACCAGGCCTATACTGGCCAAAACAACAACTAGGGCTCTACCACCCCAAAACCACAAATGAGGCCTTCAATGGCCAAAACCACACATAGTGAGTCAGGAAGCCTGACGCTACGCTACCAAACTCTAGCCACAAGCAGTCCATCGAGGAGCGACCATGGCATCTACGCTGCCACGACGTGCCACCCTATGCAGAGGCTACGTCGTCCCACAATTCTCCCTACCTGGAAAACCCTCACAAAGTCAACCCCTCCTTGGGAAGGCAATCCTGTCTCTCAGGACGCTACCAGCTACGAAGCACATGTCCCACCCACACTGGCCACCATAGGGTACGCCACCTCACAACGTCCTCCACATGGTGCTCAGGAGAGAGTGTCTTACCTCCACGCCTGAAGACACCCGAGCCTCAGTGCTCATAGCGACAACACAAGTATCATTCCTCCCCATCATACCATAAGACACCTCAACCCGCAGACCACAACCCTAACTATGAGACAACAGTTAGGGAGTCTCATACCTCCAAGACCCGACGACCCTCAGCCTCAAGTATCGCGGCCCCTCGACTTCGGCTAGCAAGATGCACCCAACCACCCGAGATTGTCGTCACATTCCCTAGTCCTAACGACACGATCCCACAGTGTCTCGTCCCCGCACACAAAAAATCGGGAAAACCCATTTTTCAAAATGAACCATCCATCTCTTTTGAAAGCCATTTTCAAAATCATTTTATAACTTTGGAAATTCTTTCAAAACCATGTTCCAAGGGACCACCATCGACAGCCCACAATCCCATGTTAATGGGACCATACAAACCAATCCAGAAAATCCTCAAGAATTAGGCTTTATAAAAAATATCTGGGCCCCAATTCGACATGCCGAAAAACAAGTTCGGTATGTCGAAAACCCTTGGTTAGGTAGACCGATTTGGATCGATCGATCGAATCAGGTCAATGGTCAACTCTTATGTCAAAATTGGTATACCGAAGATGGTTCGGTCGACCAAAATCTACTGATTCGGTCGACTGTCCAAAATTGGATAATCGAATTTCGACCAAAGGACAAAAATTGATAGAAAAACGGCATACCGAAATTTGTTCGGTATGTCATTTTCTGCGAAACCAGAAAATGACCCAAAGCTTCACATTTCAAAATCGCCCAAAGTGGGACCTATTATCAGACCCACAAAACAAGCACCAAAAATCTCACATAAAACATAAGATGTAGACCCTCGAGTCTACTCCAAAACCCAATTAACAAAATCAAAAACCATCCACCATACATCTAGATAAAATTCGCAAAGTGTAGACACCCCGATTTTGAGGTAACCCGGAGATGAGTGTCCCTATGTTGCTTTGGATGTGATCAGCCCTTAAACCGAGCCCCAAACCCATTAGCCAGAGCCCAAATCAGACATTTGTGAGCAGGGCTGGCGCACCAAGTTAGCGCACAAAGGTGGCGCACCAAGCAGGCGCCCAGCTCTGGCTGCTGACCTTTCACCTTCCGGGCTGTTACTCTTGCAAACGAATATGCCAACGAATATTCGAGGCTTTTCGTTTGCAAGACCCCTTTGTAACCTCCCTAGAG
>JAMKQA010000997.1:0-23499 GCA_024699735.1 Posidonia australis | reverse complement strand
CGCAGCCCCCACCCCGCACGACCGCACCCCTCAACCAGCACCCCGCAACCCACAGCCAGCAGCCCGCACCCAGCAGCCCGCAGCCTGCAGCCAGCACCTCGCAGCCGACAGCCAGCACCCCGCACTCCGCACTCCGCACTGCACAGCCTGCACCCCACAGCCCGCAGTCGACAGCCACCACCCCGCAGGCCGCAGGCCGCACCTCGCACCCCGCAGCAGACTCTCACCCGTTAACCCTACCCAATATCCATCACCCGTTAACCCTATCTATCACTCATAAAATGATATAAATTTAGATTTTAACAATATAAAAAAGTCACCCGTTTCACCCGTTAATCCTACCCATCATCCGTTATTCTAATGGGTAGTGGGTAGGGTAGTGGCTAGAATTTTGTAAGACGGGTATTAACCCGACCCGTTACCCGTTAAGAAAGGACAGGTTAGGGTTAGGGTGGACCTCTAACCCGACTCAACCGGATCCATTTACAGCCCTACCAGAATATCATCTACATAGACCTTAAGCAACACATATTCTTGATCAGTTTTTCTGTAGAAAACAGAATGATCCACGACACATTTTTGAAAACCTCCATTCATCATTACTTAGTTGAATTTCTCAAATCATGCTTTGAAACTCTGTTTTAGACCATAAATTGCCTTCTTGAGCTTGCATACCTTCATAAGAATAGTTTTTGTACGATCACCATACAAGAAAGTATTTTTTACATATAGCTAGCACAACTCCCATGAGTTATTGATGACGCGAGAGAACAACCCTGATAGAGTTGAAACGAGCAACTAAGGAGAAGGTTTGATCATATAATCAATCCTATGCATTTGAGTGAATCCTCGAGCTACCAATCTGACTTTGTAGTGATACAACAGTGCCATCTGCTCTGTATTTGACAGTATAAATCCAACGACAGGTGACTATTTAAGCTCCAACAAGACGGGTTACCAACTTCCACGTGCTATGAGTTGCCAAAGTAGCTATCTCTTCATCCATTGTTGCCTTCCAATGGAGAAGTAAAAGTGCCTCCTGGTGATTCTTGAAAATAGATTTAGAGGAAAGAGATAAGGCAAAGGCACAGAAACGAGGTTAGAGAGTCATAGGAAACAAAATTAGAGATTGAGTGAGCAGTGGAAGAGCGACTACTTTTTCGTAGAGCAATAGGGAGATGTAGGTCATTTGGAGGCAGATCTGCATTCGAGGAGGAAACTGGTTATGTCGTTGGTAGAGTTGGTGGTCCTTGATGATGTCGATATATCTACAAAGGACGAGGAGGGTCTACTGAGCCAACAACAAGAGGAAGAGGAATAGACTCAACTACAGACATTGGAGGAATAGACTCCTCAACAACCGAATCACCAAGGTATCCTACGGACTCAAAGAAGGTGACATCTGCAAATACGAAATAGTCTAAATGGTGGATGAAAATATCGATACCCACGCTAAGTTCTAGAGTATTCCATAAAAACACATTTAATGACCCTCGGAGAAAGTTTATCAAGTTCAGGTGAGAGGTTCTAGATAAAGGCAACACACCTAAAAACTCTTAAGGTCAAGGAAAACAACGTGGCATCTTTTTGAAGACGCTGTAGGAGACTTTTACCCCTTGGAGGGGTGGAGGACATCCTGTTTATAAGATATGTGGCAGTAAGAATAGTATTTGACCATAGGTATTGTAACACTCGTAAAATTCATTTTGTAATTATTTACATTTTATGAATTTTATTCCTTGACGGGTGTTACTGTTCTGAGACCCGTTGTGTAGTTTTGGGCTTGGGCCTCGTGGGTCGGCATCTAATTGCGTGTCCCTGTGTGTGGTTGGCACTGTGCATTGTGGCACTGTGCGTGTGGGGGCTCGGGTGTGGGTCCGTGTGGGGCCCAGGTGTAGGGTCCGTGTTCGTGGGCTAGTGGTTAAGGTTGGCAGTTGGCCAGTGGTTGTGGTGGGTGGTTGGGTACATGTGGTGGCTGGCAGTTGAGGGAGTGTTGGTGTGCGTGTAGCTGACTGGTTGCATGCACATGGCCTGAGTGTGGAGCTTAAATGGAGTGCTCCTGTGGTCGTGGTTGTGTCGTGGTCGTTGAAGTTGGTCGGAGATCGTCGGAACGCATTTTCAGGTACGCATCTCCACCTCATGTAATAGAGAGCATGAAAATGGTAGAAATTGATAGGGTTGTATGAAATCTAGGTAAATTTACATTCCTAGAATTTATTGTGATTTTATGAGAATTTATTGTAGCATTTATGGATATTTATGGTAGTTGGTGTGTTTTAGGTCGTTTCGACCCTTTTGCCTTTGTGATTTTATTTCTTGATGCATGGTGAATGGATTTTAATTTTGTTTGTTGGGATTTGGAGTAGACTTGAAGGTCTACATTTTATGTTTTATTTAAGATTTCGGTACTTGTTTAGGGGATTCGATCGGAGGTCCTAGTTGGGACGATTTCGGATTGTAGGGTTTTGGATCGTTTTCTGAGATCGTAGAATTCGACATACCGAAGTGAAAATGATATATCGAATCAGTGAATTTCGGTATACTGACTTCGTTAGGTATACCATTTTTTTCTGTCAGTTTGATCCTCCGGTCGATTCGGCCTATCGAATCACCCTGATCGATTGATTTAGTGGATTTTGGCATACCGAAGTCAGAATGACATGTCGAATCAGTGGATTTCGGCGTATCGAACTTGATTTCAGGCATGCCGAATCAAGGTCCAAATATGTTTATAAAACGAGTTTCCCATCATGACAGGTATTTTGGAACTTTTATGTGTAGCATGATGGTACAGATAACATCAAGAATATGTCTGTGTTTTCGTTCTGTCACCCTATTCTATTGGGAGGTGTGAGGACAAGTGGTTTGATGTATGATGCTTAAGGATGCACAATAAGATTCAATCTTGTTTTGAACAAACTTTAATGCATTTTCAGTACACAAACACTAAGGAGTAACACCAAATTGATTTTTTATTTCCGAAAGAAAAAACTTTGAGTACATCATAAATATGATCACGGTCTTTTAACAGATATACCTAAGACATCTTAGAAAAATCATCAATAAAGACAATGTAGTAACGGTGACAAGACACAGACGAGACTTTGGTGGGACCCTAGATGTCACAATGCACTAATTCAAATAAATTAGGACTAGACACGACACAATTGCCTGAAGGAAACACGATGATGCTTTCTCAACTGACACGACTCACACTCAAAGGGAGGAATAGTCACCCATAGTAACGGCTATTATAACTTTTGGTGAGAGGGGTGACCTAATCGATAGTGTCACAGCAAAGACGGCTTTGAGGTAGAAGCCACAGACATTAATCCCTGAGGTATCTCATTACTGACCAGGAGGTACACATTATTTCCACGCTTATAGCCTAAATAATCCTCCTCATCCAAAAATCTTGAAAAGTGCAGTAAAAAGGGAAAAAAAAGTCGCACAACAACGTAATTGTTTTGTAATAGCACTAATAGAAAGAAAATTTACAGGAAAGTCAAGCACATATAAAACTTTGTCAAGAGAGTTGAAAGGAGGTATGTACAACTCCTCTAGAAATTGGACAAGATCGATCATCAGTAATGGTCACAGATTTAATATCAGACAATTGTGACAGATGAGTAAATAAGATTTTTGCATATGACATGTGAGAGGAAGTATCAAAATCAATTATCCTAGAGGAATTCTTAGAAGCCAGAAGAGCACTATTATCTGTTGAAGTGGAGTAAGAGGTGGTGGCGACAGAGTCAGTGACCTCTAGTTGTAGAAATTTGTTATAATCTGCCTGCGAGATAGTGACAGTCGGTTCTTCACTCGTGGAATTAGTTGGTGGAAACTCTGTAGTAACACGTGCAAAAGGAAAAGGTCGGCCTTGTAAATTCCAACACCTCTCAACACGACGACTTGTCTTGCCACAATGAGTGCAATGAGGACGTTCTTCAGTATCTGTGTGGCCATGACCTCCTCCATGAGAACCACCATGTCTCGACCACGTGTAGCTGTCATAGCAGACTGATTAGGGACTGAGGAGATGCGTAGAACCTGTGCAAAGGTGGTTTGCATATCTTGTACATTGTCTGCTCTTAGGATCTGAGAACTGAGCTCAAGAGAGACTGAAAAGATAGCCACAGCTAGCTCTTATCGATACTGTCTCATTTGTGTAATATCAGTCGTCAAGTGTTGATGTACTTCAAGTTCATCTAGCAAACCTTGCAATAATATAAAATACTCTAGGACAGAACGATTTCCTTGACGAAGTGTGAACAGTTGCTTGTATATCTCCAAAATTTTAGATATATTCTTCTCATGAGCATAGGTAAGACGAAGAATATTCTAGATCTTTTTGACAAGCCTTAGCATCATAACGCCTCTAGTCATAGTAGGCTCCATACTGTTTACCATCTATGAAACAATGGCTACATCATCTGCGAATCAGTCATCATACGTGACATTCTTACTGTCTGAATGTGGTTTTGTGAGATAACTAAGTTTTCTGTGCAATAATAAAAGTCTCAAAGTTTTTTGACCAGAGTAAATTATTTTTGCCATTTAATTTCTCAAAGGTTCTACTGAGGTTCTTAACTAGGGATTCACATGTGGTCATGATAACAGAGTGATATATGGTCTGATTTGTCAAGAAAACAAGAAGAAAATCACCTGATTTGACGAATATACGACGAAAAATAAGCCACAATCACCTACCGGGAACACCACTACGTAGTTCGAGGCTCAAACACTAGTGGATATCACGTATCCACCCATGAATGACGAAAATAGGAGACGAGGAGGCTTAACACATGGCCTGACTACTTGATGGAGGGTGTGACGGGGTTGGACTGCCTCTTTCGACGTGTGTGAGGGGGGCCATCGACACCCTTGGTGGCTGCTACAGCAGCAGTCGACGGTAGGGAGGGAGAGAGTCGTCGGCGGAGGGTTGAGCTATGCCCAGAAGAGACGTCGACAGGGGGGTGGAAACGACGGCTAGGGTTGGCAACGACAGCAGGAGGGCAGACGGCGTGGACGACAACTAGGGGTGGGCACGGTTCGATTTGAGACAAAATCCTAAATTAAACAATATAATTCGGTTTAAACAATTTTCAAACCGAATCGAACTGAACCGAATCATTCAAAATCGGTTTGGTTCTGTTCGGTTCGGTTTATAGTTTAATCATTTAATAAAACGTATAAAAAAAATAAAATGTTGATAGTGAAAAATGAAAGAATATAACTAGATATAAGATAAAATGACAATAATCACGTCTAATACTGTAACAGAAATAAAAAATCTTAATAAAAATCATGATTCCTAGTAATATGAAATTCTCATGTATCATGTTATGATAGAATTATAGTAGTGAAACTTATCAACTACAAGTATCAAACGTAAAATAGTATAGTAAAAGATACATTAGAAAATGTTTTTGTTTGACTTTTAGTGTCAATCAATTAAAAAAATAGTATCTTAAAAGGTACATAAGAATGATTATAGTTTGAGCTGTGGTTTTAAACATTAAATTTCTAATTATATTCTTTTAAATATTTAATATACATATTAACATATATAGTTTCTATTAGATTTGGTTCAGTTGAATCGTCTTTGAAACTACAAATCGAATCATATGATTCTGTTTGGAGATATTTCAAATTAAACCAAATCACTGAATTTGAAAAATCGAATCGAACCATTAAAAATGATTCGGTTCGGTTCGGTTAATTGGTTTGGGTGTTCACCCTTGACGACCTAATCTGGCGATGCAGGAAGGAGGTGTTGTTGGTGGGTGTTTTTTCTTGTGTTAAGGTTGTTAAAATCTAAGTTCTGGTATCATGTAGAATTTAAGGAAGATAATGATCTGAATTTATATTATTAGAGAGAGGAGTTACATATATACAGTGAGTCAAAGAATACTCTCTACTAAATAGATAACCAGTAACTCACTAATCTATATACCAAAGATACATAATATAAAGCTATATCTCTAACATCTAACCAAGAGCTAAGATTGTAAAGGTGGAATCCACGAGTAGCATATACACATTTTTTCCTTAAGTGTAAATTGTGTCGTTATAGATGTTGATGCAATCAAAATTTTCTTCTCACACCAGTCATGCTTGCCGCCATTTCCTTGGTACTCCGAGTCTGTTGTGTACTTTTGGGCTATTTGAGGTCTTGCATTATTATGTTTGTTATTTGTTAGGTTTAGTGTGCTTTTGTATCGCATTATGCTGAAATGGAGGTCGGTCCCAATTATCACTTCGATATGAGATCATAACAATTCTGTTGACTTAGTGGGAACGGTTAATAACTTAGTACTCTAGTCATATTCTCTCGTCTTTTCCTGCTGTTTATATTGGATTATATTATTAATAGTTATCATCCATGTGTCTGTGTTGGTAGTCTAATCATATTAAAATGTGTTTGGCACCAATATGTCGTCATGTTCAGAGGCTAGGGTAAAAGTCTTAATCAGATGCCAGCTTGAAGGAGACGGTGCCATTTTAAGTTGGCATGTTCTCATGTGGTGGAAGCATGAAAGCATTCACAGAAAACATTCTTGTGCTAAGAAAAATTACTATTAGTATGTTTAATCTTTATTTGTCATCTAGCTGTTAGCACTAAAAAATACATTGTTGTTCTAATAAAAGTTACCATTAGTATGTTGGCTCCTTGTTTATCCTCTTGCTGTTTAGAGCTTTCATGAGGCTTTTATGAAATGCAATAATATTTTCTACTTATTATGCAAAACTGAATGCGTAAACAATGGGAATTTAGATATGTTTGTATATTCAGAAGCAGCTCTGCAGAATCTGAAAGTGTTCTGAAGTAATCCTTTTTTTCTTTTCTATGAGCTAGTTGAGTTGACTGATATGGTTACATATTACAATTCACAGATTGATGGTGAATCGGTTGTGAAAATCAGGCATGGGGAGACATTTGAAGACCATATCAAGTTATTTGAAGGCCTTTGATGTGCAAACTGCCATCCATCATCACTTTTGGGTAAAAGTTGTGCGTCAGATTTCTACTTACATCGGTCATTTGACCTAATTAGAATTTGAACTAAAATACAGTTTTTTTTGAGACTTAAGTTGATCAAAATTGTAGACATTTGTGATGGCTGCCAGCATTTTCCTGTCTTGCGTAGGTGCAACAGTTTTGGGCAGGCTACGGTTGCCGCTCTTGTAATTTTCATCCAAGCATGTATGGATATTTATTTCCTAGTACTCAGATTTATGTTCACAATGAAGTTGACACTGCGGCTTTGGTCAAATAACATTGGCAAAGTATAGTTGCGTCCACTCTATGCATGTACTCTTCCCATCTCTATGTTGCATGAATATAGATTTGGTTGGTACTTCGTCATTTGTTGGAGAAGACAAACATTGGTTGGTTGCAAGAAGGGCCTTAGATATACATTTTTATATATATTTCCCTTCTGTACTTTCGAAAGTTTCAAGTTATGTAGCTTAATTATGAGAAACAGCTAATATATTTTTTCTAAGTGGCACATTAAATGTTGACATCATGATCCTATCTTGGTAGAGGCCATAAAATGGAAGCGTTTACAGTTTGTTAGGTAAAAGTTATATTTGTGATTATACAAGAATACATAATAGATAGAATAGGTTCATGAACTTATTCTACATAAAGTAAGCTACTTTTCATTTTCAAATTTTGTTATAATATCAAAATTTCAACCTTTGAATTTGATGTATGCCATTCATAATGTCTGTATGTCAAATATCAAGTAATTTCAAAATTGTTATCATAAGTAAATCAAAATTTTCAACTAAAATAAAGTTTTATACTATGAAAAAAATGGTTATCGAGTATTTCTCAAAGGTTATATGTTTACTTAGAGGTTTGAATAATGGATTTGATGTGCACTTTTTTAAAAATCAAGTTATTTCATTACTTATACCATAAGTAGATTGAAATCTTTGAATAGGAGTTGTAGAAGGTCAATATTAAATTGTCTATTACTAAACAATATGTTTTTATATTACTAGAAATTTTTTTGTATTACTAAAGAAATTTCCATCTTTACAAAAGTAATATTACTAGATGAGAGAGGGTTCATTGAAATGAAAATTGAGTCTTTAGGCTCATGCTATCCTTTCCCTACAAGAATAATATGTCGAGTTTTGGGTTAAATTTGATGTTTTCAGTTCCACATAATTAGCCTAAGGTAGGTATGTGTTTGATGTCATCTTGTGATTTAGATTGCTTTGTTGTTGAGATATGAAGGACTAGGCTTCAACTAATGGTTATTTAAACAATATTTGTTGATTAAGCTTCATCAACAATGCAAGTGCCACACTAAGCCCACTTTCCATGATCATAAGTGGAAGCTTTGACTCAATTGCTCAAGGTCATATCGTGTAACACGTTGCAGTCACAGGGTACTATGACAAAGTAAATCTAAATTTGAGTCTGTTAAATTAGCAAGAGTAGTATTTATGATAAATTTAATATTAACCATTACCCAGACCTGTATACGGTTAGCGACTCTTAAAACTCGAGCATCGGAAATTGACTGTACTCAAATACAACATTTGAGAAAAAAATTAACAATTGAAACACATGAGTAACATTTAAGTCAACCAGTACATGTCCCAAAGAAAATAAAAGTAAAAAAATAACTAAGACTCTAATTCTTTATTTCCAATTCAAACTCTATTATCTTCTTTGAAAACTTTTCTATAAATTCAAATTTGGGTCATAATCAAATTTTGGCTAAAATTCTGAGAAAGCTTCTTTCGGAGAAATTTCGGAAATCTTGCATTTTCAAAACTTACTTTCTTTTCTGAAAACTATGTTCTATTCTACGTATCTCTGGAAAACTGTTTTAAGACTAAGTTCCAGCCTAAATCTCAAATCTAAAATTTTGTAAAAATACAGAATCTGGTTGGAACTAGTCATAAACCATTATTCTTATCTTGGCTAGAATTTTGCTAAAACTCAGAAACCAAAATCAAGCTAAATTCTAGCCTCAAACTAAACCTGAATCTGAAATCTACAAATCTCTTTTCTGGTGTCTCCTTAATCACGGATGACCAGGTCACAATCGAAGAAGGAGGTACCAACCTTGATTCCCTACATTGCCACGGTGAACATCTCCGTGTAGGGCATATCACCATCCTGGTCGGGCCTTACTATTTCTTTCCTCTTTTCTATTTTCATTGCACGGAGATACATCTCCTCATGATGTCCCTTTAATCCGTCATGGTGTTACAAGCATCGATTACTTTGCTCAGCTCATCATGAACTCTCTAGTTATCTCACCTAGCCTACGTAACATTATCTGCTTAACTGAGTACATTGCCCAGCCAACACTAACTCTTTTGACTTCTAGTCTCTTTCACCTAAGGATAACTCAAAACTCTGAAATCCTCTTTTCTAAAACATGCTTTTGGTTAGAAATACTTTTCTGAGAAAACATACATCTTTTCTGAAATTCTTTTCTGAAGTTTCTTTCTAAAACTCTTTCTGAAATCACTTTTCTTATCACAGGGAATTCTTTTATGAAAAATCAATATTTTTTTCTAAAAATAATTCGGATTAAATCTCTTCTAAAGAAGAATTATTTTTTTTAAACCTCTGCATTTCTATCTAAAACATCTTTTCTGAACAACTTTTATTTCAGAATAATTGCTCAGGAGTTAAAACCATATTTTCCATTGATTACAATCTTCATCAAGTATTTTATCCTTTTTGAAAAATATGCCTGTGAGACCCCCGCATCCTGTCCGCATGTCTGGTTCGCGCATTCGGCACGCGATCCACGCACTTACAGTAAATCCAGATCAGGTCGTCAGAAAAATCACCTCACTTGGGAGCTTTGGGCGGACCCATCTCCGGCCACTACAAAAATATACATAAATACTCATCTTGAAGGATTTTGAGTCTACTACATTTTGGGACAAGTTTCATCTTAATCTGATATGTGGTTCTCAAGATATTGAATCGGGAAGTCCAGACCATCACTGAAAGTTATTGTAGCTTCAAATACGAAAAAAATCACAAGAAAATCTTTCATAATTCCCTATAATTCATTGGATTATTACCAATCCTAGATTTCATGCCAATCTACTCATCTCCGTGGTTTTTAATTTGATTTGCATCCAAGGTTGGGCATGGAAACTAATAGAAATAGTGGAGGAGGAAGGGATCGCGTACTCTATGATGGGCTGCCGGCATTTCTTCTCGTCTCTAGCGAGCACCTCAGTATTCCCTGGCGATCTCCTCCCCTCCAGCAATCCCTTCTCGCCCTCTCCTCACCTCTGGATCTCTCTCTCCCCTCTTTCTTTTCTCTGGATGCCTCCTATGCCAGTCCTTCTCCTCCTTTATTATCTTTCCTGGTCCGCCGTCGCCTTCCAACCGCCATCAATCGTTGACAAAACAGGGCGAGATTCGAGCAGTGTTGCTATAGGGAAAGGAAAAGAAGCAGCGATGTTAGGGCATGGCTGCACAGTAAAAGACAGCAAACTACTGTGCGGTCATTGTTGAAGCGTACGTATACGCATACGGTATAGGATACTAACATACGTAGGCATACAAAGTCCAGGAATAAACACCAAAGAGAAGAGTGCACAATCAAGCACCATTCACTTTTAATATAAATGCATGAGTACAAGTTTACATCATTCTGGAAATCTCCTAGGAAACTCGCGTATGTCAGACACGTGTCCCCACCATAGGTCCTACACACGGTCTTCCTATTTTGGGTATATTACATATCGATAGAAAATAGTCTACCATGCCAATTAGATTGGACATGAATAAATGAAAGACTCACGTCTTTCAATGGTCATGCGGTTCAGTGGAAGGTCGGGAGTGGGCATGCGCTCCACGCTCCATTATAAGATTTAATCCAAAGGTGTGTTCATTACACAAAATTTTCCTCTTAAAACTTTTGCATTCTTGAATATGAGCAATTAGGGTTAAGGGTTTCTTAATCCATGACATTGCCCTTGTAACTATCCTTCTTATGTACATCCTTTTTTGTCGGATTTCCTCTTCATTATGTAGCAATATCGTAGTGCAATTTCAATTCATTGACCATTTTCTTTTGTTTTGACTTGTCAAGGCTACTAGTTATGTATAACTCTCCTTCATTGCACCCTTATAGTGGTATTTAGCTTAAATGTATGTGTATGGTAGTTAGTTTTTAATTTTCTTAGCATATTGCCAAATATTGATTAAATAGCTTCACAAAAGGAAGGAAGGAAGCATTTGAAGATTAGTTGTTGGTGCCATAATTGTTTATATTCCCAGATACATTGTCAATTTTGTGTGCCTACCTTTCAGACACAAATTAGATGCATGAATCCTTATACAACTGATTCTTTGCCTTAAACTAGATGAATTTGCAAGTGCATTCAAATTCTCTAGATAGTTTGACTAAGTCATATGGCTATGCAAGGCAAGAAATAGGTTAGGGACTTAGTGGGCGTTGACATGGTCGATCGAGATTGCTCTGGTTTGTTAAGTCAGGTATCACACTAGGACAAGAATCATGTTATTTTGGGTAGTGATCAATGATTATGTACCTTATTGGTGGAATGAGGAGATTGAGGATTGTAGTGGTGACACATGGTCAGTCAGCCTAGATGCTCAACTTGTTTGCTAACGCTTAGAGATCAATTGAATGAGGGTGAGAAATTTCTTCATTCTGGTTGGAGAACTCGTCCTAGAGCACAAAAGGAGGGCTAAACTATCGTTTGGGTTAAGAGGTCAACAAAGTTGGTGTAAGGATGTCACCCTTAGCACTGCCCAATCTAGCAAATCAAGATCCACTATCGACCACTCCAAAATGTGGTTGTAGGGCTAAGACTTGGTTCTTACCTAGAGGGGTCAATTGATTCAAGAATCAAGGCCACATTAGTTGGTTGGGTTTAATTTAGGGCATGAGGCTAATAGTTCTCTACTTTGTAGTTTGAGTTGGAGAGTTTGATTACAAAGTTAATATGGATTGTGTTCAGTTGTTGAGTTGGGCCAATAGGAGGGGTAATTCCTATGTGCGAGGTTATATTTGAAGAAGACACCTAGTCTAAGTAGTCCAAGCAGGCTAGACAAACAATCCTTACAGAGAAGATTATTCCAAGTAGAATGAGCACATCATTACTAGAATTTTTGGATTTAGTGAAGACAACTCGTGAAGATATGGCCTCATAGACTTATAACAAGGATTTAACGATGGTATGTCTTCACTATGTCTTCACGAAACAATACTACTAGAATTATTAAGGACATATTCTCGCGAAACAATATTACTAAATTAGTATGGACATTGTGAGGACATGTTCTTCCTAAGCATGCTTGAAATTTTAATGTATGTCGATCACTTTCCTCTTTTCCCCTATTCCTTTCCCACTCCTTCCTAAATCCTCTACGACCTCCTCCTCAAATCAAACTCTTTTCCTCTTCTACGCCTCTATCTTCTTCCTCCTCTGCCCTACAACCTCTTCCTCTTCATTGTTGCTGACCGTGCCAGCCTCGACTGCCGCCTTGTTCTCCTCATCCACTCTGACATGGTCAGGAGGAGGGTTTCTATCTCAGTGGAGCTACGAAGGAGAGTGGTACGGATTGTGGTCATTAGTGGGGTTGGGTTTATCTCATGGACAAGCTTCTCTGTTTGATCATTCTTTCCTCTTCTTTCATTCCATTATCTCTCTTCCTCTATTGTGCACACAATCCTCCATGACGGTCCTCTTCTGTGGCTATTGCTTCTTCTGCTCCTCCATAGTTCATCCTCTTCATCCACTCCTTCTCACTCAAGGTAAGTAATATGACACCTCCATAACAAATACTACATTAAACAACTTTATTCGTTTAAAGTTTAAACAAAGTAGCCCCTCGTTTATTTTCTGATTTGAGAATTCGAGATGTGTGATATACAATCAATGGGTTAATTTGTTCTTGTTGATTACTATTTTGATTTTTTCTTTTAGATTTAGCTTAAACACCACAGTCTGTATATGTTGGGATAATGACATGGATGGATTAAAGTGTTAACATGTGGTCAGCTACCCTAGTTGCTTAGCTCGTTCGATGGGACGAGGATGAAAAATTTCTTCATTCTAGCTATAGAGTTCGTCCCCAAAAGCCAAGGGTGAAAGAAGGGTTGAGTGGTTTTCTATGTTCGTAGGGTTGGCGGGTCACATTGCCTTTTGTGTTACCACCCAATGTTGTGACTTGTGAGTCGAGGTCCTTTGACAACCGCATTGGCAGGTGGTCCTTGGAGTTGGAGTTGGTTCTTGTTGAGAAGGATATGGGTTTGACCAATTGTTCCAAAGGTTGTGGAAATTTCATCTGTTTGATGACATAAGGTTGTGGGTCATTTTACTCTTTTCCTCTTCCATTCCTTCCTAAATCCTCTACGACCTCCTCTTCAAATCAAACCCTTCCTGTCTTCTATGCCTCTATTTTCTTCCTCCTCTGTTCCTATTACGTCTTCCTCTCTATTGTAGTTGACCATGCCACCCTCGACGGCCACCTCATTCTCCACATCCACTTCAACATTGTCAAGAGGAGAGCCATTGTCCTAGTGGAGCTACCCTAGTTTCTTAGCTCATTCGATGGGACAAGGATGAAAAATTTCTTCATTCTAGTTGTAGAGTTCGTCCCCAAGGGCCTAGGGTGAAAGGAGGGTTGAGTGGTTGTCCATGTTTGTAGGGCTGGGAGGGTCACATTGCTTTTCTTGTTACCACCCAATGTTTTGACTTGTGAACGGAGGTCCTTCGACAACTACATTGGCAGGTGGTTGTTGGAGTCGGACTTGGTTCTTGCTAAGAAGGATGTGGGTCTGAGTTTGACCTGTCGTTTCAAAGGTTGTGGAAATTGCAATTGTTTGATGACGTAAGAAGAGAGAGAGAGAGTAAAAGATATGCCATGGAAAAAGAGAATGAGTTGAGTTGAATTTAGAAAGCTCTTTGTGCGCTTGGTATGGATGTTGCATATTCGTGTTTGGTAGGATTGCAGTCATCTTGAATTTGGAGATTGGATGATCCTAAACATCTCGATATACCAAGAAAATAAGCTCAAATAACTTGGGCTATTGGCTATAGCTTACTCGATCTAGATAGGTTAAATTAGAGTTGACAATCCTAACCCATTACGAGAACCAAACACTGCAGACATGAAACGGAAAAAATAGGTTTCGATTGACCCTATAACACCTCAAGCACAAATCTGACACGACATATAATTAGTATTTTTTTAGTATTGAAGTATTTTTGTAAAGTACGTATTGTCATGCATGATAAATACTAATTATATATTTTTTCTTTACATTAAAACTTTCTGATGGTGTAAAAATAAAATCCTATAAATTGTAAAAAAAAAAAACCCTAAACATTGGCAACCAGTCACTCGACTATTCCAATCGATCACCATTCTATAGTCCAATGTTCTACTTTTACAATCTCTCTAATTTGGACTTACGTAATGCTAATTATATATTTTCATTTTATTAATAGGAAATTATGTTTAATAACTTGTATATATAAATGTATTGAGGTTTTCTAAAATTAAAATAAGGAAAAAAAATATTAAAAGAGAATAAATGTGTTGCTCAACCTGTTTATGGACACGACTTGTTTCTAACCTGTTTATGTTAGATGGATTTCGTAGGTCAACACGTATAACAATGGATTAGGAGGTTTTTGACGCGATTAATAAAATATGTCCGGTTTGGGTTGGTATACATACTTAAGCTGGGTTGTCTACATTCAATCTTTTCTCAATTCGTAGGAGGTCAAATTCAAACATCACTAAAAGTTTGACTTGTCGTCATTGATAGTTTGCCAACCATAGCAAGAAGTGTGTTGAGGGCTAGGAGGTCATTTGACCAACAAGCTCAGACCATCACTACTCTTGGAAATTTGATTTCACTGATACTCATGGTGTAGGATGCATATCACTGAATAGGACCAGTTCGAGCAAATGGGCTTTTCTGCAATGCTCGCCATCTTTTTGGGTTTTTCCGTCAGGGTTTTCGATTTGTTTGCACTAGTTCCCTTCTTATCTTTCTTGCACATGTCGTTGTTGTTGTCGTTTTTGTTCCTAGAAGTTTTTTTTTGTTGGCATGGAAGCGGCCAAACCACCACCGAGTTCCCGTCATCATTGCCGTGCCCTCCTACGACGAGGGGCTTTTGGATATCCAACACTGAAGCAGAAGAACAATAGCTACTGCGTTGATCGGTTCATATCTGTCAGTAGACATGAAAATCGGGCTGGACTGGCCCACCGAGATCCCGTCATCATTGCCGTGCCCTCCTGTGACGAGGGGCTTTTGGATATTTGACACCGAAGTAGAAGAACAACAGCTATTGCGTTGATGGGTTCATGTCCGTATGTAGATATGGAAATCGGGTCAGGCCGACCCTGGATCGCCCGGCCCAGTCTAGGCTTGAAAAATGAAAACGTGGGCTGGACCGAGCTAGGCCTGTCGTGGACCGTGGGCCGTGCCGGGCCTAACGGTCAGGCCCGCTAAGGTCCGTTAAGTAGGCCCATTTTGGCCTGTAAAAACACTCCATGCCGGGCTGGCCAGTTAACAGTATATATATATATATATATATATATAACAAGGCCTGGCTGCCTAGCCCGGCCCGTTTGAAAAAAACAAAAAAAAAACACAACAAGCCCGTTTTAAAAAATAAAATAAAAATAAGATTGATTATTGTTGAGTAACTTGGGACCATCAACAAGGATTAACAACATAAAGTAAGATTAATGATTCATGGCTAACCATGGTGGGAGGTCGTATGTCAGTAAAACTACTGGCCATGTACTCCAAATACCACATGTTGTCATCTTGAATGAATTGAAACCATCACTAGCAAGCACCAACCTTACATTTCGAGATTCAATGCTAGGAGTTGTAAGATGCCATTTCAGAATCTTTCCATCAAAATCTTTCCACACCTCAGAATCTCGAGTGGCTTGATTTCCCATCCTCGTCTCTAGGAGTTGTAAGATGCCATTTCATTAAATCTACTGTCTTACTAGACATGAATAATCTCTTTTCTCTAAGAATTAGAGGAAAGTATTGGAGAACTTTGACAAGCACCTTCTTCCTTTGAGATCCATCTATTCTTGTTGCATTCCACCTTGATTTATGACATTTTGGGCACTCATCTAAAGCCTTAAATTCTTTCCCTTGGAACAACATGCAATCATCTCGACATGCATGTATCTTTTTGCAATCCAATCATTTTCTTGGCCTCATACCAACTCTTACGAAGAATATTATTATCAGGCAACAAATCATGAATGAACTTAAGTAATTTGGAGAATGATTTGTTGCTCCACTTGTTTAGACATTTGATTTGGAAGGCTTTAACAATAAAGGAAAGCTTGGAATACATTTTACATCCCACGTACACTAGTTTCTTAGCGCCCTCCATAAGCTCCTCAAACGTTTTAGCATACTTTTCTTGCTTATGTCGAAATGATGTAACACTTGAAAATTCATTTATTTGTAAATATACATTTTTAAAGAATTTTTAATAGATAGGTGTTACTAGTGCAAGGCCATTTCAGTAATTCTATGGTTTTATGCTTCGGCCTCATTGTTTAGCTTGTTTTGTACCTTGTCCTTTTATAGAGACACTGTGCTTATGCTCCTTTGTGCATTTGGGCATGCCAGTGGTGTTGGGTTGTTGTGCTCGTGCTTGGAAGGCTATTGGGTAGCTAGGGATGTGTAGGTGTGTGTGTGTGTGTGTGTGTGAGTGTGTGTGTGTGCATGTGTTTGGTTATTGAACGCGTGCGTAACTAACTTCTCCCACGCTTATAAGAAATGGTGAACTCCAAAGTCTTCTCCTCCCCCTCCACCTTCTCTCTTCCTCTACTTCCCTTTCCCTTCTCCTCCTTTCCCCTACCCTGTGCACATGAGAGAGAGAGAAAAACAGGCAATGTGTTGTGGAGGTTCGGGTCGACCAGTGGAGCTCCAGACTTCTTCCCAGAGGCGTGGTGAGCTTGAGGCGACTGTGGTAGTGCAAACAAAGGTTGTGGTTGCCGGAGGAGCTTAAGGTCGGTCGAAGTTGGGTGATGGAAGCGTCAGTGGTTGTTGTGAGGTATGTAGCTCACATTTCTTTTAGAAATGGATGAAACATGTAGTAATGCGTAGGATTGCATGAAATCTAGGTGTATTTATGTTTCTAAAATTTATTTTGAATTTATGATGAATTAATGAGCATTTATGGGAACTTATTGTGTTTTGGCCGTTTTGAGTTCTTTCGGATTTATGATTTTATATCTTAAGCTATGTTCAATGGTTTTGAAAGATTCTTGTGTGTTTTTGGAGTAGATTCACACGTCTACATCTTATGTTTATCGTGGATTTTGTGGGTTTGTGTGATGGGACCGCTCCTCACTCCCATTTGGGCAAAAGTGATGGATTAGGGCTTAGGTTGGTTTTCTGTAATCGTAGAAATCAATATACCAAATTGTTTTGGTATACTCTTTTTGCTTTAGAAAAGTCCCCTTTGTCCCTACTTTGGTCAACTTCATTTATTCGATCTATTGTTCTAGGCCCTTGGGTGTTGACTGTGTGGTTAATTCGGTTGACTGATAAATTTCCGTCTACTGAACCAGAGATTTTCGGACAACTGTATGTTTTTCGGCCTACCATTTCTGGTGCCTGAGCTGAGTTTGGTCGACCGATCCATCTCGATATGCCAAACTAGGCCCAAGTGCTGTTTTAAAAATAATTCTTTGTGACTTTTCCCGAGGAGTATTAAATAATTCTTTGTGTCCTCCCTCTGGACTGTCACCGACTGCCTCTCGGTTGGCGTGTCCACTTTTCAGATCTTTGAACCATCACCACCTGCTTCTCGGATGATGTGTTCGGTTGTCCTCCTTTTGGACCGTCACCGACTACCTCTCGATTGGTGTGTCTGCTTTTCGAATTTCCGAACCATTACCACCAGTTTCTCGGATGATGTGTTCGATTGTCCTTCCTCTGGACCGTCACCGACTGCCTCTCGGTTGGTGTGTCCTCTTTTTGGATCTCCGAACCATCACCACCTACTTTTCGGATGTTGTGTTCGGTTGTCCTCCCTCTGAACTGTCACCGACTGCCTCTCGGTTGGCGTGTTTGCTTTTCGGATTTCCAAACCATCACCGCTTGCTTCTCAAATGATGTGTTCGGTTGTCCTCCCTCTGGTCCGTCATCGACTGCCTCTCGGTTGGTCTGTTTGCCTTTTGGATCTCTGAACATCACCGCCTACTTCTCAGATGATGTGTTCGGTTGTCCTCCCTCTGAACCATCACTGACTGTCTCTCGGTTGGCGTGTTCACTTTTCGGATTTCCAAGCCATCACCGCTTGCTTCTCGGATGATGTGTTCGGTTGTCCTCCCTTTGGACTGTCATCGACTACCTCTCGGTTGGCATGTCTACTTTTCAGATTTCTGAACCATCACCGCCTACTTCTCAGATGATGTGTTTGGTTGTCCTCCCTCTGGACCGTCACCGACTGCCTCTCGGTTGGCGTGTTTGTTTCCTTGGTTTCCGAACCGTCATCGCCTGCTTCTCGGATGATGTGTTCGTTTGTCGTTTTTCCGAGCCAGCTCCGCCTGCTTCTAGGTTGGCTGATTTGTTTTTTGACTTTTTCTTCTTTACCAGGTGTTTTGTTTGCATCTTGTGTCAAGTCATTCTCGAGCTGGTATCCCGAACGATCTGGGCAATCCCTGTGATGCCTGATGGATTCCCTACTTTCCTTGTTTCTTCCCTCCTTTTGGGTTGGTAGCCTGAACTACCCGGATGACTTCTGTTACTAGTCAGTTTTCGGTCGGCAAGTACTGTAAGTCTTGTCTGGCGCTTTTCCGACGATTTTCCTCATCGCCCACGGGCGTACGGTAAAGCAACATTCTCAATGCCTACATTTGTCCCTTGGATTAACTTTTTCCCTTTATTTCGTTTCTTCTCTTTGATTTGGCATGTTTTCTAGTCATCTTTAGCATATGCGTTTTGAGTTGGCTAGCACACATCCAATAGACCATTTAGCTAGTAGGAAACCTAGAAAGACTAAGTTCCTCAGGTGCTTAGGGGTGCCTAACCCCTTCCCCATGCGTAACAAGAATCCTTACCCTTTCTTTGGCCCGCATTTGATTTGTGCATTTCATCCATTAGGTACGGAGCATACATGTTTTCTTCATCTTGTTTGCTTCTTGGTTTTCTTGTGTGTTTGGTTTTCCTCGTCTTTCCATCAAAAGACTAGGTGGTGACTCCTTTTTTTTATCTTTTCTCATCTTTCCTTGGTGTTTCCGAGTCTAGTCTTCTTCTCCGGATTCACCATCTTCGTCGTGACCTTATCGGGACTCCTCATGTGCTTCCACGCACCCGGTAAAGGAGAGCCGTGTAGGGTTCCATCGGCATGGTCACACACTCCCACTATCTAGGTACCATGTGGAGGACGTCGAGGGGGTGAACCCTATGATATTGGTCAGAGCAGGTGGTGCACGTGTCTTGCGCTTGGTAGTGTCTTGAGTGATAGGACAATCTTCCCAAGTGGAGTTGGCTCTTTGAGGGTTCTCGATGTGGGAGGAACCTGTGATGGTTTCACTTCTCGCAGAGTGACGAGTCTGTGGGAGAGCAGTGCACATCAATAGCTACTTGTGGCCAGAGTGAGTCGCCTGGCACTGGACATTACAACTCAATGTGGTTGTGGTTTGTGGCCAGTAGGGCCTTGCTTGAGGTTTTGGCCAGTATGGCCCGTGTTTTTGTTGTTTCGACCTGTAGGGTCTGGTTTTGCTATATGGATGGTTTCTCGTGTGCTTGTGACTTTAAAAGAAAAGATAAAATATTTTGGAGTCAAGATTTGTGGTTTTGGCCAGTTGGAGACTTGGTGGATTTGGTGAAAATGAGTTTTAAAGTGAAAATTTTGATTTATTTTCTACGTTTTCCATGGAGTGTGTGCTGAGTGACTTTTCTAGTCACTCACGTGTTTTTCTTGTTGTTTTAGTTGTAGATGCAAACATGTAGTCATCGTGGTTTCTAGTATACATAGTTGGAGTCTTATAGCCATTCATTGCAGGTTCCTGGTAGTTTAGGTACTTTAAATTAGCCTTTAATTTCTCATAATTTAGCATTTAATTATGTTGAAATTATTTAGGCCAATGTGTTTGTGTTGGTAGCGATGCGGGTCGTTACACATGGACTAAATGTCTCATTTATCATCTTAACCATATCATTTGTTGATCCAGTAACTGTAGTGTTATCATTGTCCTGTCTATTCCTTCTTCAATATTCTCCATAAAAAATCCAGTTTCTAGTCCAAAACCACAAACTCATTCACATTCACTTTCTATCCATCACCTTGATCAGATGCGACCTGGCACACAAGCAGCTGGTGAGGTCGCAACCCCTACTTTACTACACTGCTGCGATGCACTTCCCCGTGCAGAAGGACACTGTTTCAGCCTATAAGCCTCAATTTTTTTTATCATATTAGTATGAGGATATGTCTTTTCCTGGCATCCCTCGATGTTCGGTCACCCGTGTTTCCACCTCTAGGCCCAGTTAACACCCATACAAACGAGGTACTCCATTTTCTCAATCGCTCCCAACCTTGGCTACCATGGTCGTGCCTGACAATTGGTTCCAATAGAGTCTCATACTCTTACCAAATTACTGACACCAAACCCACGTGATCCCAAGCCTCAGCATCCATGGTCGTGCCTGACAACTGTTTCCATTGAAGTTTGATACTCTTGCCAGATCGCTGACACCCAACCCACATGGATCCGAAACCACACAAATTCACTTTTCAAAACCATTTTCATAAAGCATCCTTTCACTCATAGGGGATTCCATCAAATCACATAGGCCAAAAACCATTTAAGCTGTTCACATTCCAAAAACATGGGACTCAAACCCAAAAATACCTTAATTCATACATTTCTTTATCATGAAATCATCCCCATGATTCAAAACTTCTTTTATGTGGATCACACTAAACACAAGCCAAAACAACATAAAAATCCACCCATAATCATCATGCATAAAAACCATGACATAGGGCACTAGGCTCTGGTTTGGCAAACCGAAACAAGCTCAAGTGCCTAGATTGGTCGTTTGGATTTCCTTGGTTCGGTAGGCCGAGACATTTCGATCAACCAAAACCCCTAAAATGGTAGACCAAACCTTTTTGGTCGTCTGAAATGAGGTTTAGGGGCTTAAATTGACAGAAAAACGATATATCAAATTTATTCGGCATACTAATTTTGCATCTCTAATAGACTTCTCCCAAGCCCTAAGCCACCCAATCGCCTGGAATGGGACCTCCAACAGACCCCTTTTCGGCCAACCAAAACTCACACAAAAATCACCAAATGCAGGGTTCTAAGTCTACTACCATTTGGGATAAATCTCATTCAAAACCATTCATCATAGCACTTGAAATAAAATAAAAACCATAGTGAGCGCAAAACCAACACTGTAGCATGCATCACATTAAACATGCAAAAATCCACAAAAATTCACCATAAAATCTCAAGCATAGCATAATCCAATCCTGGGCATGCAATCCTACTGATTCATACCAATTCCACATTTTATCATGATTTAATCCTATTTTATCATGATTTCTACTCATTTTATTCTTCATCAAAAATAGAGAAGAAACGACAAGACGTGTACCTCCTTCGGTGAGCCACGCACCTCAGCAGCGAGCTTCCTCCTCCTCACGGTGTCTCTCGGCCTTTACAGCCACCGACCAAGCTTTGATGACCCCTCCTCCACTGCTCTGGCCCTCACTTCTCTTCTGCGCACACTCCCTGGTTTCCCTCCTCCGGCTCGCCAATGCCTTCTCCCCTTCGTCCTCGCCTCCTCTTTATCTTCTCCTCCTCCTCAAATCATGTCGGCAACCCTCTGCTAGATCTGTCAGTGGAGGAGATGGGATGAACACAGGTCCCGCGAATCAAGGAGGAAGAAAAGAAAGAAGAAGGCACAGGTCCAACACTGTGCATGGTTTGACCAAAACCTCCATGCATGCACACACACGAGCTACCCTTGGCCAAAATGTCACTCATTTTGGGAAACCAAGTCAACACAGCCACACAGAGAGAGAAGCACACATACACACACATGGCCAGAGCACTAAGATTAGCCATTAATAAACCATATTACACAAATCTCACAATAATACATGGTTTACAATAATCTAGATAATCAAGTACAGATGTTACAATATTAAACTAGTTAGGGACTTTAAATATACCAGATGTAGTTTGATCTATGGATATTCACTTCCAGGCCTCAAAGAATAAAAATAGAGACTTGACAAAGAAAAAAATCAGATCAATCAAGTCAAGATCATTGGAAATTCTGGGAAAGGCACAACTAACAACAATAGAAGCAACCAAACAAGGCCATTGAATTTTGTATCTTGGAGATCGAGGATGGAACTAGTGATCACAAAGCTCACTGGAGAGAGATGAGAAAATAGCTTCAAGAGGGATGATAGGAATGAATTTTGTCAAATTGTTCCAAACGCTGCTAGCTTTCAGGTTTCTTTTCATAAACTCTCCATCAGGAACAATATTTATTTTAGGAAGCTTGGGGAAAACCCATTGGAAAAATATTGATTGTTCCATCACGAACTTGTCAGTGATATTTCTCAGAATATTTCTACTAATTTCTCTATTCACGCAGGGTTTCTTCGAATATCTTGAGTGCTCTTGATGTTTTGAAAGACAAAATAAGCTAAGACTCACAAGTGAAATAGTGATCATGACAGAGTTGATCTTGGCAGAGATCCAAGCTTCAAAGCTTAATAGCCTAATAGGAGATAATCAAATAAGAATAAAGTTCAAGTGTATGAGGTCCAAATGTCCAATACCTCTAAAAGTATGTCCACAAATAACAAATCTAGATTGGTACATAATGTAAATGAGCACATACAAAATTAATATACCCCTTGAACAGAGTCATAATGAATTCATTAGAATTTAACAACAAAAATTTACATATGTATTCAAGCTATATGGATGCACCATAAAGATCCACCTTTGGAAAATTGTCAAACTTTCTGGCCAATCATCAAGTTTATGTTACACAAGTGCTCAATTGCTAATGATGTTAACATTTGATAGGGGATGTTTCTACTACAAATATTCCAAATTAATTTCACAAACAAGACTAACCTAGAGCAATATTCCCACACATTTATTTATTGTGGAACGGGTTAGTGATCTGAAGAAGGTGATTTAAAAAATTGACTATTATTTATTTCTGTATGCTCACATGGAATGTTTATTTTTTCCAGTACTCAAACATTCATTTCGAGACGGCGAGGGCGCGAGACGGGATGAGAGAAAGAGAAAGGGAGTTGCCACTTGGTCTTTTAATGGAAAGACGAGGAAAACCACAAACGATTCACTAAAAGTGAATGAATGAGATGCAAACGTGAAGGCCGGATGTCTACTAACTAGAGGATGGGTAAGGATTCCTATTACGCATGGGGAAGGTGTTAGGCACCCCCGTACGC